>JADBJO010000610.1:400000-417500 GCA_016801955.1 Conus betulinus | reverse complement strand
AAAATCAAGAGATCTAAATCTGAGTGAAATAAAGCACCTGAAAAACTGTTATGAACACAAGATTTAGAAAAAAAAACTGTCAAAAGTCAGTCAAATGCTGAATCTTGTCCAATGTGACACCGAACTGTAACATATGATGAAAGACGTGATAATGAAGACAAAAACACGCCCTTTTCCCCCAAACACATAATTTAAACACGACATCCTAAAAAAGTTCACTGAATCAATATGGTGAATCATCTTCTGTCACACCATCTTTTAATTCTGCATGCAGGCTGAAGCCATGCACATTGCTACATAGACACTGACCAGTCGATCGACCCTATCAACAACAGTCACCACGTTTCATTACACCTAGAGCACCTTCAAAGGGGAACTACTTGCGTTGGTTCGGTATTCAGCCCGTGTTTCTTCGACGAAATAATCCTCACAAAATGTCCTTCGTCGAAGATTCAGGGTAACTATCGAAATGTGGAAACGGGGGGGGGGAAACAAACTAAAACTAAACAAAGTTCATTTCATGATTCGAAGCCATCAATGAACCGTCGCTTATTTCCAGCAAAGTGCTTCTTTAAGTAGGCGACCCCCAATCCTCAAAAGGCGTTTTTTTTTTTTAAAAATTTTATACCGAGAGGATGCTCCACAAACAACGCTATAATTTTTACACCATAGTTGTTTTTCCCCTCTTCGATGGGACGATGTCGTCTGTAGTGTATTTGTGTAATTAAAGCACAGCTGGAACTGATGACATGGTTGACCAAGAAGTGTGCATTCTGACCGATGTTCAAATTAGGAATTCTGATAATTTAAGAGAGATTCACACACACACACACACACACACACACACACACACACACACACACACACACAGAGACTGCCTGCTGCTGCTGCTGCTGATGCCCTGTGCCCAGTTTTGTTAATGTTTCATCAATAACTAATGCAAAAAAGAAGACGCATCTACTGGATAAGAGGTAATATTTTAGTTCGTTTCCCTTGCTTTTGAGTGTTGCTGGAAAATTCAGACTGGAACTGAAACAAAAGCTCCAGGGAAGAAGTGTAGGTAACACGTGCTCTTAAGACAGTAGCCGCACTGGGCGTCTGAGAGTACGGGATCCTAAGAACTGTCACTGAACACTGTTTTTAACTTCATCGGCCGTAGTATTTCTAGTGCAAGATAGCAAAGCCAGTTTCATTCATCCAAACCGCGTGATTTCATGCAGCTGGTTATACATATAATCTGGACATCAATACTCTTATAAGTAAACTCACATGCAAGTAAACGCGAATTAATGCTTGTTTAACACAAATTAAGATTTTTGTTTCTAGTTTACTTTTTGAAATAGTCATAGGATATTCCCGATAAAGAGCAGAAAACACCATAACTCCAAATGACAGAGGGCAAATTAAGAGCGCATGTTTATAAATGTGTATTTTCATCTTCCCCCACAATCACTCTTTCAGTGAAACAAAACTTTCCAGTATTTTAGCTTCTGTTCAGGATTATCTGCTTGGTTCATGTTTTTGCCATGGGCTGAAACTAAAACACCACCAGCACATTTCATCTGAGGATAAGAAACTTGTCTTCTTCATCTTTTCTTCTTTAATATATTCACGTTGGATGGACGAAAAAGTGTGTTTATCAGACACACAGGTAAACTGAGTTATACTAGTATTTGTTGTTGTTGCTGTAATTTTTGTTATCTTCATGTTTCATTTTCCTATTTTTTCCCACTTTAAAGAAAATGTTGGATTTGTTTATTATAAAAAAAAAAAGCAGTTGTTCAAAAAAGTCAGTTTCATAATCATCAAACAAAAGCCAAAATATAATGTTAGTCTCTACTGCAAGACGGCCAAACCGTTTCCATGAATACAGTCAGTTGGCAAGGCAAACAAATTATTTAATGCTGCTAGTAGTGGCCATGGTAATATGAGTAATTTTGACAAAAACACATAAAGAAACTCGCTTCTAAGTGAATTCAAATAAATTTAGGCTTAGATTTTTTTTAAGTGATGTTTGTCAGGTCCTGTTTAAGTTTTGAAACAATCTCAATACATTCCTGAAATAAATAGACGAGTTAACTGCATAACTCTCAACAACAGATATGAAATTGCTGTTGATAGCAAATATTCATCAAAGTTGATATTCATTTTTCCTTCCAAATTTCTATTTGAAAAAAAAAAATTCGTACTATTTCACCACTCTGTTGAAGTCTATCGTTTAGTTTCTGTTTACCCAGTGACTGGAACTGAAACACTGACATCCTTTACGTGGAATTTTTTTTTTTTTTAATCTCCTCTTAAGCCTTTTTCTCCCTGTTGATTTCTTCCGACAAGACGAATGTGCGTCTTATCAGCTTTTCAATCGAAAGGGGCCGTCCTATCGAGTTTCTGTGGCGTTTTTTTTCTGTCTGTAGTTTCATTTTCTTTGCTTGCCCCTTGTTGAATACTTGGACTTTGTTTTTCTTGCGGCGGTGGAAGTGGTTTAAAAACGCACCCTGACACTGAAACAATGCCGCGCAGAAGAAGGGCCGAAGCTGCCGACTCTTCGACAGTATCTGAACCGGAAATCAGAGACCACGAACCGGAAATCAGAGACCACGAACCGGAAAGTTTTTATCAGAGACCACAGGGTTGGACAAAAGAACGTGGTAGTAGTTTTTATCTTCCTCAGCTGCGCTTGCTTTTCCACACATTTGTCAGTCTCCATGGACAAAAGCCTTTCTTCTGAACGACCTTGCCAGCCAGCCAGGTAAAGTGTTATTATTTAACACGATGTATCATCCAGCAATAAATGAAGACTGAGTATTGATCTGTGCGTAAATACTGATACAGGGAATCATACGCATAGTTAAATAAAAATAAGTTTGCTGAAAAACAACATACGACAACTTTTCTCAGTTTGGTTGTGTGTGTTTGTTGTTGTTGCCATATTTCTTCTTTGTTATCATAGCATATTTTAAGGCAGATGAGCGACAGAGGTAAGCTTACTTTTAAAAGCAAATGTTCATCGATGTTTCCTTCATCTTCCCTTACAATTCTTACCTTAACATCCATGTGGTGTCAGCTTGTTCTTCAGGCTTATCTTTCTCATCTATATTTACCTAGTGACTAAATCTGAAACATCAGTACCCCTTTCTGCTTGTTCGTGTATATTTTCATCAGAACGTAGGTGCGTCTTACTCGAAATTTCAAGAGGTAGGATATCATATCTTGTGGCCTATAGTTGTGTTTTACTCTTCTTGATTTCTGTTCTATTTTGTTTTGTTTTGTTTTGCTTTTGATAAAAGAAAAACCCTGTTGTTTCTTCTATCATTCGTCATCCCCCCTCCCCCCCCCCCAAAAAAAAAAAAAAAACCAAAAAAACTCTGTTCTAGAAAATGTCCAGATCGTTTAAGGTCCTTTTTCAAGTTTCTTTTTTGTAGTTTATCGTTTACCTCTTGATTTGCACTTAAATCCTTCAACCTCTATAAAGAATTAAAAGAAATGATTAGGCATGCTTTCTGGAAAAAAAAATGATAATGATATCTTCAAAGTTGCATTTAGGGAAATGATGTTAACGTTTATGTTATTTTTAAGTGAAATGTATTTCTCAGTCTTATAAATATTGTCAAAGTCGTGGTTCACATTTTGTCTGCAATGAAAACTACTACAGCATTTGTAAACTGGTAGAATTTCTAACCGGACTAGTTCTGCGAATTAAACTTAATTACTAATAAAACAGCATCCACTTAATACCTTTGGTGTAGAACATCATTTAGAAGTGTGATATATTTGTGTCTCATCCTTAGAATACGTTGCCATGGAAAACTTGGCATATCATTGCTAGTTATATGCACTGAAAATGTGTCATGATCTTTGTTATATCTTTTTTTTAAAAGGAACACATAATAATGAAAAAGAATTTGACCGTAGAATTTTATGACCTAGGTTACACATTGGGGAACATAGGGGTACAGTATTGTTTTTTCACTTTGTCCGGGTGATTTTTCTAACCTGGTAAGTATTTTCCTCCAGCCTTGCAGCGCATCCATAAAAGCTCCACTTAGCTCGCAGCTCTCTCTCCTGGCTTATCGAATAACAGCGGCGAGATCACGTGACGGAGCTGACCAGTTAGATCGTGACTCGTAGCGACCAGGCCCTAATGGAAAGAAAAAGACAAATTGCCACCCAATCTCGTCTTTCTGGACCCCTGCTGCTACTTAACCCAGGGATTGCCCTTTTAGACAGACAACCGAAAAAGCAAAGAAGATGGCGTGAAGAGAGAGAGAGAGAGAGAGAGAGAGAGAGAGAGAGGGTGGAAGGATATAACTGATGAGACAACAAGTCTGAGATGCGATGCTTGTAGCCAGCAAGTAATTTGAGCTTATATTTTAAGGGCAAGAGACAAAAATCACGCAGCTTCTTTGTGGGACAGAAAAAAAATGCCAATTTTGTTCATGGAGAGAGAGAGAGAGAGAGAGAGAGAGAGAGAGAGAGAGAGAGAGAGAGAGAGAGAGAGAGAGAGAGCTGAGCAAGAGTTTGAAAGAGTGAAAAGCATTACAAACTGGGATAAAATGTTCACTCCCAGACCAATGCACAACGACAACAAAAGCCAAGAGAGTGGAGGATGATCATAGTTAATCAACGCCAAGGAAAAGAAGGGAGCTTGTCCATGAGTGGCAAAAGGGACAGGCTTTGGGTTTCAACAGGAACTTTCCTACCTTCATGAATAAACAATTGCTCAAGTTTGTTTGACGTCTTTTAGAGCCATGTATTCGCGCTTCTGCCACATTGTCATACTCATGCGTTTCATAGACCAATATGGCTTCGAAGTGTCCCTGGTCAGAAAGAACAAGTTTTTCTTTCCAAGCTTATGTTCCATGAAAACCACCTGCCTCTTGCAGAGATATGTGATTCTGAGTGTAATGTGGAAAGGACGTCATCTTTAGTTTCAGACACATTCTACAGCCACAGCAGGGAAAATAGACATCACATTTGCTGTCACAGTTCTTCCTAAGTATTGAGAGGTTGAAACTTTGTTGTGGTGTGTTGCATTCCATTAAAATGGACTGGATCGGACTGGACTGCATTCGATCGTAGACTCTCATTGTCATAACAGAAATCACGGTGATAAATTCAGGCTGCCCTTTTTCGCGTGAGTGCATAGCTACAATACAACCAGCTGTATTATGTTTCACTTTTCCCCCCACCAGCTTTGTGTCTTTTGTTTTCCTATCAAAATGCCCCTGGCTTTTAGTTTTACTCTGTTTTAAAAACCACAGATAGTGGAAGCTTTCAGTTTTATGTTCATTATATGATCATGATGAAGTGACATATCGCACTGTCATTTTACATCCGTTGAAAATGATGTTTTTGTATGTCCTGCTCTCATGATGACCTCAGTCCTGATTACCTTTCCATGTGCATAGTTGTGCGGAATTTGTGTCAAAGTTAGTATTGGCAAATTCATGAGCTTCATAATTGGATGGATGAGGTGGCACCCTCTGGACAGGAATGCTCACTGAAGCTGGCCCTGTCACTTAAAAATCATTGTCATCAGATGGAGAGTTATTGGAGTACTGCTCGCGTTTGACTGGAACAAACACAACTGAATACAGTACAAGTGACTTATCGTCAGAAGAGCAGCACCTCCTCTGGTGGATTGAATCTGATATTGACTGCTCTGTGAACTGCAGCACTTGGAATGACAAGACATACGTAGTGTGGCTATGCATGGAGGAACTGGCATATACGGTGTGTGAGTAATGACACTAGAGAGCATGTGACGGCAAACAATCGTATGAGAAATATGTTCTGTAAGAGAGGCACAGATGTATTCATGTGTTCTGTGATACACAAACTACTTTTTTTTTTTTTTTTAAGCAGAGAGGGTGGGTGGGGGATGAAGCTCCCAAAGGTGGGCAGCAGAGTGAGATAAGGAAGGAGGTGAGGATTTGTACCTGTTTTCATACGTTCTTAAAAAAAAAAAAAAAACAAGATCCAAGCATAACGTACTCCCAGTTTATCTTCCTGAAAAAAACGGCACCATCAAGCATGCGTCATAATGTACTTGACGTCACAATCAAACATGCGTCATAAATGTATTTGTTGTACATGTCAAAAGATATTCCATAAAGACCAAAAACCGTTTTGTGCCGTTATAGCCGTTAGTAACGGCTATTCTGGTAAAAAAACACATCGCTGTGCTGGTTTTATACCGAAGAAGTTTGTTGTTGATTCTAAACTTACTGATTCATGTAAAAACAACAGTTTTAATCATCGATTCATAGGATTTTATGTCGTAATCTTTTTTTAATAGTTCCCAGTGTTTTTGTCCATTGATCTAGTCATTTCAAGGTGGCAGGTCAATTTTGATGCATCCTGATTCGTAAACATAACATGAAGTGACACATTATAGTTATTTTCTGGCCGTGTGGACACAACAGTAGATAATAAAGCCATGGGTCGAGATTCCTTTGCAGTAGTATTTTCTCTACTAATTTCTGTCATTCATTTTATCGTCCTCTCTCTCTCTCTCTCTCTCTCTCTCTCTCTCTCTCTCTCTCTCTCTCTCTCTCCTCCCTTATTCTTGTGTCTATTTTCTACTTTTTTTTCCTCTTTGTAATTCAGCCTTTTCACCTATGTATTTCCTGTGGCTTTTTGGAGCCAAAAAAAAAACACACGAAAAAACTGAGCAAACAGGAGAACAAGAGATAAAAAAAGAAGACCAACTAACAAACCCTAAAATGATGACTCTCTCTCTCTCTCTCTCTCTCTCTCTCTCTCTCTCTCTCTCTCCCCTAGTCACGAACACACTTTCTCCCTCACCTAGTTTCATTACGCTATCAACATCTTGTGTTACATCTGTCTTCTCATTTCACACAGAGACCGCACACGAGAAGCCAACAATCCTCTCGATCACTATCTTGCTTTCCCTCGCCTGTTCAAAGCTCACACATGTGCTCAGCCACCCCTTGTTTATCTCGATTTTAATTTTTGCCCTCTGTCTTTTTACCTCCCTTATCCGTAACCGCAGGGCGACAGGTGGCGTGGGTGGCAAGCATTCCAATCTCAGTCCTCACGACGCTTGTCCTGTCCATTACGCTTGCCACTCTGTCATTTCACACGCCTCCTCTGTGGAAGAGTGCGTGTTGGCGAGATAACTGGAAGCTCAGAAGTTCAGTGGAAGAGATATGTGGCGATCAGGGTTGGATTACAGAGAGATCTGACGAATTAGAAGGTTCCTCACAGTGTCTGATAGAAAAAAAAAAAAAAAAAAAGAAAGAAAGGGGGGGGGGGGGGGGGGGGGGGGGGGGGGAAGCTAGTATGTCACAGTCTGGCCTGATCAGATTTAAGAATGTGTTGCAAAGTGTACTGCTCTCTTTTTTCCCTCGGCTCTGAAACCTGATATGAGAGAGAGAGAGAGAGAGAGAGAGAGAGAGAGAGAGAGAGAGAGAGAGAGAGAGAGAGAAGATTTCTTTAAACGATCATTTTTTTCCTGCTTTGAGAGAATGTTCGAGTTCATGGGATGGGGGGGGGTGGGTCATGGTATCTTCAGCAATCTTTGATGGGTATAGACGTCACAGGTCCCACTGTCTAATACTTAGAGAGATGGTTTAATCACTAAATCAGGACTATTGAGTCAGACAATGTATGTGTTTGGTTGCGTTTGTAGCTTAGGATAAAAGTGTGCTATAACCAGTTCATCATAGACTGATAGAACTGTTAAGAAGTACAATATAGTTTGAAAAGTGTATTCTAACCACTTTGTTATAAAAGTGCCCAAAAAGTTGCTACACACACACACACACATAGTACCCACGCACACACACACACACACACACACACATACGCACGCACGCACGCAAGCACGCATGTACACACATACACACACACACACACACACACACACACACACACACACACACACACACACACTCACACCAACACACACACACACACACACACACACACACACACACACACACACACACTGAAAGATACACACAGGCCATAGAGACTGATCAATATCAGACTTCTTGACAAGTCCATCAGCCATCGTGCTTCACGGATCAGTTACCAATTTGTCAATCTCTCCTGTTACTAGCTTTCTCATACACACGACACGGTACGCCAGGAAGCTTTATATAAATATATATATATATATATATATATACACACGCGTACGTGCGCGCATGCGCACGCATGCACGCACGCACTCTATATGCACGCATCTCTCTCTCTCTCTCTCTCTCTCTCTCTCTCTCTCTCTCTCTCTCTCTTGGCATAAATAGATTATTAGGTAGATAGAGAGAGAGATAGAAGATCGAGAGGGAGAGATAGATAAACTGACCGACAGAGAGACATAAATATTTTTCATGTTATGCACACACACGCACACGTGCACGTGCACGTACGCACGTGCACTCGCATGCACGCTCACATAAAAAAACTTAAACATACAGAGGAGGGAAAAAAAAAACCCCCAGACAGACTGAATTTGGAGCTGTTTTCCAGGCCTGGAAATGTCCGTGTGTATATGGCGTCCCATCTTTTGCACCAAGTTGATTGATGAGCCAATCTGTGAGGTTTTTCCCTTCCCTTCCTTCCTCACTGCCAGCATAGTCCGTCACGTTTATGTCTGCGTCTCTCTCTCTCTCTCTGTCTCTCTCTCTCTCTCTCTCTCTCTCTCTGGTCGATGTGTTTCATTGCTCCTCTGCACGATATTAGACGGTGACTTTGCATAGTCTCCTAAGCGCTGCATATTCCCTCAAATCTGTCAGAATTGTTACTGGTTCAGAAAGTCGACCCCAGCTGCTTTTTAATATTCGATAAAAGAAAGTGTTTTATACTCTGCTGCACATCATATTACCAAGACTTCAGATCTGTAACACCATGAAATCAGAACGCCTAGAATACAATAATTGAAGTTCATCTAGAATACTATCAAAACAGATAATCACAACTAGTGTTGAAGAAGATTGTTGAAAGCATTGTAAAAGCAGATAATCTAAAGCACATCCAGAGCAGACTATATGCAGAACATTGACAGAACAGATTCTCTTTAATATTTGCAAACTAAAACATCTTAAACACTTCCAAAACAAAAATCACATGGAATAGTTTATCAAAATCATATATAATTTTGCTCGAAAATCAACTTGAATACTGTCGAAATTGTGGAACAAGAATAATCATGAAAACAGCGGATTCCAGAATAGAGTCAAATGGAGGATATAGAAAGCCAGCACAACAGAAAAAATATGGATCGTCATCACAGATCTGGACACTCTGAAAACAGAATCTCGAGTGCCTTGAAAATTTATGACTTATTTTGAATTAAATGTGGGATCTGATATATTAGAAAAACATTGATTACAAATAATATGTAAGGAATGTGAAAGGCTATTGAAAGGTGTGATTTGAAACTCTATTAGATAATAAGAATCTGAAATAATTTCAAAATATAGGATGCGAAGCACTATAGAAACCAGAGCATCGAATAAAGAGTGCTACCTAAACCACGGAATAAGCAACGCGTCTGAAAACTATAGAAATAGATTATCTAGACCTCTATCAAAAGAGAGTCTGTGGACTATGACCAAGCCAACGCGTACTGAATATTCTTTAAAACAATCTCTTTGAAGTTCTGTGACAAGAGGTCTGGATTTATCAACAAAAAAAATGTAGAAAAATACATTAAAGCAAAACAAAGAAACAAAAACCTGATTTTTTTTTTCAAAAAAGAGTGTCTGCATTGCTATTTAAAAAACCAACTGTTGTGTCACCTACTGTCAAGGCAGAGTGTGAAATAGTGTCAAAAGAGAGTATCTTGAACGTTATCAAGCTTGATGATTCGAAACACCATTGATTCAAAGGATATTGGATACAATAGAAACAGAATATTTTATGTACATATATACAGAATAGACTACGTGGCCTCATGTCAAAATAGAGGATTTAGAACACTGTCACGAAAACAAGACCTACAAAAGCCATGAAATCAGTCCAGAGCTGAATCTAATTTGATATAATGCTGGTCTTTGGAATATTATGAAACGAGGTGGTGTCTGAAGACAAGAAAAAAAAAACCGGCGTTTTTTTTCTCGAAAAACAAAAAATAAAAATACCACCTCCTTTTCAAAGTCTAGCGCGTCAATGCGGTGAAGTAACGTCCATCATGCCATCTTTTTTCATCTCTGCCTGCAGGCTGTGCCCATCCACACGGCTGCAGAGACATTGAAGGGTTTGATCGATCGTGTCAACGTCAGTCACCATGTTTCATTACACCTAGTGCATCTTCCAAGAGAAACCATTTGCGCTGGCACGGCATTTAGTCTGTGTGTGTGTGTGTGTGTGTGTGTGTGTGTGTGTGCGCGCGCGCGTGCGTGCGTGCGTGTGTTGTGTTGTGCGTGCGTGCGTGTGGGTAGGAAGGTGTGTGTGTGCGTGTTTTCGACAAAAATTCGTACAAACTTTCTTTCGTCAAAGATTCACTGTAACAACAGGAGTGGGAAGGGGGGGGGGGGGGGGGGGGGGGGGGGGGAGGTGACCGGGAGGGGATAAACAAACCAAACACATTCCACTGATAATTCGTAGCCAATAGTGAAGCATCACATATTTCAAGCAAAATGCATCTTCGAAAAGGCGATCCAAATGACGACGCCCTTTCTAAAAAAACGGATTTTTTTTTTTTCAAATTTCCCATGGCAAGAAGGTGATCAACAAATCACGCTATAATGTTGACGTCATAGTTGTTACCCCTCCGCTACTCATCCTTCGGTGACAATGTCCTCTCCAAAAAGCACAACTGGAATTTGTGACATGAAGGACAAAATCTTGTAAGTGTGTATTCAGCTCGTTTCAACAGTTACAACACAAGGAGGTCGATGACACGAGCAGATCGGTACATCAAAACCAAAACTCTGTTCTAGCCATCCTAACCTATTAGGCGCTCCAAGATCAGAACCATGAATATACAAGGATATCTGTTCAGTCTTAGTATGAAAACTTGTGAATGCAATCCTTAAAAAAAAAAATGCTACTGTAAAACTTGTCTGGAGATGACATGCCGCAGCAGGTTGTTTCCTGCCTGAAGAGTTGGGGTCCATTCTCTCCCCGTGATGATGGGCCGATAATAGTCCACTGGATCACAGTCCATCGTTCCTGCTGCTGAAACAAAACGCGGGCGGTACTGGGGAAAATGCAGTGTGCTTATCTCACTGTTATTCTTCGAGCGGAAGAGCAGGAGAGCGGGGATTTGATTAACCCGCAACTAACTACACGTTCTGATATAGATCATACAACAGACATCTTGCTAGACATGCGGTTGAACAGGAACACGTTTGATCCCCATCGATTAGGGATGGGGTCCGGGGAGGAGGAAATGGATGTGAGATGTGGAGTGCGGTATGCAGGATGGGGGTGCGATCAAGAAGACAGGGGAAAGGGTGAGCTCGTCTTCACACACAGGCAGGTAAGCGTGTGGCCAATGGTTTAAGCAGTTTCCGCCTCGGCGCTCTGTCTGCAGATCAAGTTGCTGTTTCTTAGCTCAGATGGATGGGGCAGATGTAGAGAAAGTAACCACCATCATTAAGTCCCAGGAAATGTTGCAAGGGCGTGCGGCAAAGATTGTGGTACGGAACCTGGTGAACTTATCGTAGTTTGATTTTTGTCTTTGCTCCCCTGTCATCACTTCGAGGTCTACCATGTGTATGAGACGATTTTAATTCCAGCAGTGAGGTAGCCACACTCCACTTTCAGGGATGATGTCTTAACACCAGTAAGCATGTTTTTTTTAGTTGCGTGTCAACCGTTCCACCAGATATGATGACCTACTCTCGACGAGAAAAAGAACGGAATTGGACGTAACTGTGTGCAGAATCTTTCTCTCCATGCGTTGATGCACAGAACCTCGGTTTAAAGCCTCATTGGAAGGACTCGGAGGGGACTTGAGTGTCATGCATGGCAACTCCGAAAAGCAGATCAAATTCTTTCAGCCTGACTGTCTCGACTGGAACCGAACCCCAGAGCCGGGAGCAAGAAGCTGACGCCTTACTTATTGGCTAACCAGTCCCCTATAATGGTGTCTAAGCCTGTTCTTTGTCACGTCCTGATCCTCTGGCTTTCCCTGGAGAGGAGACATCGACTGTCCTCACTGTGGTGGTTGAATGCTGCTGAAGCCATCTTTTTTCCACCATTTTTTTATTCCCAGTGTGATCTCAGACTGGACGCGAAAGACATTTTGCTCCTCTTGTGCAGCGTCGTCCTCTCTGTTGCTGTCTGGTGGTGACTTCGGTGGAGTGATGAGGGGCTTACTGTTCACTTTATCCTGCATGGTAATGTGAGTGCCATTTTTCCTATTAAAAAAAAGAAGAAGAAGTTTCAAAGTTCAGTGTGCGCCGTGCCATGCACATAGTGCGGACAAAGTTAAGGGGAAGTCTAGTTTAAAACAAAGGACAAGAGAAATATATTCAAACAGGGTGAAACGCAGTTTGTTTGTGTGTGCGCGTGCGTGCGTAAGTGCATGCGTGAGTGTGTGTGTGTGTGTGTGTGTGTGTGTGTGTGTGTGTGTGTGTGTGTGTGTGTGTGTGTGTGTGTGTGTGTGTGTGTGCGTGTGTGTGTGTGTGTGTGTGTGTGTGTGTGTGTGTGTGTGTGGTGAGAGAGAGAAAGGGGGGGGGGGGGATATTTAGTTTTACTATTTATAAAAAAAAATTCTTCAAGAGATGAGTATTGTTTTTAAATCATTACGATAATCACTCATGAGTGAAATGTTGATATTTCTAGCTTATAAACCTCGCTATCGAATGATTATGCGATTAATTCATTATTCTAACAACGAATACATAAATTTGTGAAGAGCAGAAATGTACTTGAGAAAGTGGTGAACGTGGGAGGAAAAATCGTTGGTGAGAGGCAAAAAAGTCTGAGTGAGCTATACAGGTGCCGTGTTGTTTGTAAAGCGAAGAAGATTACGTGTGACCAGACCCACGTTCTTGCAAATCAGTATGACCTTCTTCAGTCAGGACGAAGATATCGATCGGTTAAATGCAGAAGTGTCAGATTTAAACAAAGTTTTATTCCCCTGTCCATTGATTTCATGAACCGAGAAGATGTTTAATTGAAATCCAAATTCCTCTATATGAATGTATGTCGTATGTGAGAAAATGGGTAATGTGGCTAAATTATTGTTTATTTGCTGTGAATGTGTGTGACCACAAATTAATTTCTCAAATTGAGATAATAAAGTTTACTTGACTTGACTTGACTTGACTTGACGCTTGTGGCGGAAAGCTGTGTCGTCAAACAAAAACATATACACTAACTATTCCATGAAACCCTGTTATTGGCTCTCTCTCTCTCTCTCTCTCTCTCTCTCTCTCTCTCTCTCTCTCTCTCTCTCTCTCTCTCTCAGCAACACAGAAAGAACAGAGACACAAAGCGATATGTGTGTCTTTAGGCAGGCGCGCAAATCACCAGATATTCCACCTCGGATCGTTTCGTACCCCTCTTCCTTTTTTACAAAATGAAAACATCAATTGAGGTGGGGGGGGGATGGGGGGGGGGGGGGGACGGGGTAGGACAAAAACGAATTATGTGCGGCCCTTTACATATTACAGTAATACTGTGGTCTCCTGTCACAGACAAGAAATAACCAAACAAGCACGACTCATTCTAAGTTTACCGTAACGTGACGGAATTTTGTTGAGCTTCACTGGCGCCGACAAGGGAGAATATAACACGGATCCTAATCCAAACCACCTTTTTGTCGCACGCCATTCTAGACAAACAGTGCTCGGCTCCTGTTATCAGAACCCGAGGTCCATAGGTTTCGTTGTATTCTGTTTTATTGTGGTTGCCCGTCAGCCCCCTAAGACCCTGTGTATGAAACACGGCGACTAGCGGAAATATTCGCTGCAACCCTTGTGATTCTCTGATCAGTAGGATAAGCAAAAACAGCACGCCAGAGATTCATCTGTTTGATCATTGTGTCAACTGTGATTTATCAGCAGTTTTATTTTCGCGGTGATTATGAAACTGAACATAGAGGCTCCTGACAGAGGGAGGACTTTAAGACCTCTCCGGAATAAGAAATAAGAAGCTTTGTATGAAGGCTCCTGACCTATCAAATATCATCCTAGACCTGTAAACCATGCACTGTCACAGGGAAGAAGTGTTCGTGACGTGTGCGCTTGAGAAAGTATCTGGACTGCGAATCTGAAAGTTCGGGATCTTATAAAAATGTCACTGAACATGGTTTTTAACTCGCTCGGCTATCATAAGTTTCCATTGTAAGGTACCAAAGCCATTTTCATTCATCCAAACAGCCAGTCAGCCAAACCATTAGTTCATGCATGCTAATGATGAACTGGTTACATATGTAAATTGGGTACCAAGTAATAGTACAGTTTAAGTTTTTAAACACAGACGAGGCAACGAATAACTCTCAATAACGTATTTGAGATCGCTTTTGAAAGCAAATGTTCATAAGGTTGATTTTTTTTGTCCTTAAACAACTTGATATCGCTGTGCAAGCCTATCTTTGTAGTTTCTGTTACCCCCAGTGGCTGCAAGTGGAAACACAGGCTCCCTCTATCTGTAACGATAAAAAAATCTCTTCTTGAGTTTTTTGTCCTTGCTGAATTCTTCTTCCAAGAGAAGGAACGTGCATCTTATCAGCTTTTCGATTGAAAGGGGTTATCCTGTGGCGTTTCTGTTGCGTTTGTCTTTCCTTTGTTTCGGTTTCTTTGCTTACCCTTTACCCCCCCCCCCCCCCCCCCCCACCACCCCCCCCCCATCCCCTTTTTTTTTTAAACACAAACACTTCGTTTTACTTGCAGCGAAAGTAGTTTTTAAAAGCTTATCCTGGAACTGAAACAAATGCCACGCTAACAAAGGGCTGATGGTGCAGGGTCTTCGACAGAATCTGAACCAGGATCTTAGAGCACGGGGATCGACAGAAAAGCGGTCATGGTTTTTAACTTCCTCAGCTGTGCTTCCTTTTTCCCCATTTTGCCAGTCTCCGTGAAAGAAAGCCATTCTGAATCGATCTTGCCAGCCAGCCAAAGTATTACTTAACACTATCAGTAATCCAGCAATAAATGAATGCTGTTTTAATATTGATTTGGGCATCAAGACACATACAAGGAATCTTATGCATAGATTCAAAATAAAAGTTTCGTTTCAGTGCAAAATAAAGCAAGATGCTGTCTGGGATGTGGGTGCTATTGTTGTTGTTGTCGGTTTTTTTTTTTTCCTCAATTATGGTATGCTTGCAGATGAGCTAGCTCTTAATTCCTGATAACAGTCATAAGATTGCTTTTAAGCAAATGTTAATTAATGTTTCTTTTCATCTTCCCTACAATGCTTTAACTTAAAAATCGTATGATTTGAGTCTCTTGTTCACCCTTATGTTTTTTTTTACATTTACCCATTCACCAAAGCTGAAACACCTGTACCTTTATCTAGAATGAAAAAAAATGTCTTCTACTTTTCTGCTTGTTCATATATTTTTCCAGCAGAATAAAGGTGCTTCCTAATCAGTCGTTCAAGAGGCAGGATTTTCCTGTAGTGTTTTGTTGCGCTCTTCTCTCCTTGATCTGTTTGTTTGTTTTCCACAAAAAAAACCCATTGATTTCGACTTGCTTGCTGTGAAGAATAATCGAAAAATTGGTCCTGGAACTGAAAAAAATGGCTGGGTAGAAGAAGAAGGGTTGTGATGCAGGTTTCTTAGACAATATCTGAACTGGTGATCCTTGGTGATGCAGATTCTTAGACAATATCTGAACTGGTGATCTGAGGGCACGGAAATCTTTAGAAATCCCACCAGCCATGGTTTTTAAAACTACCTAGCTGTGCTTAGTTGTTTTTTTCTTCTTCACGTTCTGTCAGTCTTTGCCACAAGATAGCCAAGCCATTCTCATGAATTTAATTAGCCAGCCAGGTAGACACTACCTAACGCTATAAATAACTCAGCGATAAATGAACAGTAACCATAAAGTAAAATTTAATCATTATTTAATCTAAATAAAAGTATACTTAAATGCAAAGTAAACAATACTTATTTGCATAGTTTTTGTTTTGCTTTATCATCGCACATTTTTAACATAGGAGAGTTACGGCATAATTTCCAAAGAGAGACAGTTACTGACCTTTCAATAAATTATTTTTTTGTCATATTTCCCCACAAATCTCAATTTGAAAATGAAATCCATATCATTTTAGCTTTGTTCAATCTGTTTTTTTTTTTTTTTTTTTTGTAGTTTATGGTTTACCTATTTTCAAGAAAGCAGGCTAACTTTGCCACATCCTGGTTCATACACTTCATTTGAAATGGCATCCCGGTTATTTTTTTCTGGCTGTCTGGAAGACAATAATCAATCACAAAACCATAGATTAGGATTCGTACTGTCTTGTTCATTGTGTTCTTTTTTCATCTCTTTTTTTCCCATTCTCTTGCATTCGTTTCCTACTTTAGCTTTTTTTTTTGGCGCTGTTTACCACTTTTTCCCACTTACCTATTTCCTATGCCTTTAGGGTGTTTTCTGTCTATTAGTATGGAAAGAGAGAAGAAGAAAAAGAAGGGACAAAAAGGACGATGACAAAGGGGAGAACAAAAAATAAAAAAAAAAACAAACGACCAGCTAAACTAAAAATAATCTCTCTCTCTCTCTCTCTCTCTCTCTCTCTCTCTCTCTCTCTCTCTCTCTCTCTGCATTACTCTTGAAGACGCTTCCTGACTCGCTTACTTTTATTTCTCAATCTACGTCTTGTGTTACATTTGTCTTCTCATTTCACACAGAGACCGCACACGAGAAGCCAACAATCCTCTCGATCACTATCTCGCTTTCCCTCGCCTGTTCAAAAGCTCACACATGTGCTCAGCCACCCTCGCTTATCTCGCTTTTATTTTTTCCCTCTGTCTTTTTACCTCCCTATCCGTAACCGCAGGGCGACAGGTGGCGTGGGTGGTGGGCATTCCAATCTCATTCCTCGCGATGTTGGTCTTGTCCATTACACCTAACACTCTGTCAGTTTACGCCTCCTCTGTCGGAGAGTGCGTTTTTGGGGGAGATAAGTGCAAGCGCAGAGGTTCAGTGAAGGAGATATTAGGCGATCAGGGATGGATACAGAGGAATCTGATAAATTAGAGGGATAGTTGCAGTGTCTGATAAAAACAAAGGCTGAGAATGGTTGCAAATAGGTCACAGTCAGGCCTGATCTGATTGAAAAATGCATGGCAAAGTCTGCTCCTCTCTTTTCACTCTGGCTCTGAAAACCTGATGAGAGAGATGTGTGTGGGGGGGGGGGGGGGGGGGGGGAGGGGAGGGGGGGGGGGGAGGGGGGGTATTCATGTAGGTTACCATTCTTGTCTTTTTTGTGTACCGCTTTGGAAGAACATCCAAGTTTATTGGTTTTTATTGTATCTTCAGCAATCTTTCAGAGGTATAAAGTCACGGTCCCAACACCTAATACCTAGTTTTTTTTTATCTCTGTATCATGGCCATAGAGCTTGAAAATGTAC
>JADBJO010000610.1:392500-397500 GCA_016801955.1 Conus betulinus | reverse complement strand
AGAGCCTGGGGCCCACAGGTTGCCCTGTTCTGTTTACTGTGGTTGTCTATCATCCCCCAGAACGACTCGTCTATAAGCCACCATGACAAGCGGAAATGTTCGCTGCAGCTCTTGTGATTCTTTGATTAACAGAGTTAGCAAAAACGGCACTTCAGAGATTCATCTGTTTGATCATCGTGTCAACTGTGATAGCAGCAGTTATTTTGCTATTACCAAAGAAAGGAGAAACACTGGAGAAAAAAAACTCACAGTGACCATCCCTGAAACACAAGTACCCTTTATCTGGAATGAAACAGAAATCTTTTCGACTTTTTTTTTTTTTTTTTTTTTGGCTTGTTTATGAATTCTTCCAACAGAAGGAAGCTGCGTCTTAATCAGCCGTGATTTTTTTCTCCTTAATTTCTTCGTTCTTCGGATTCGTCCTCTTTTCATTAAAGGCATAGTGATTTCGATGTCCTTGCGATGAATGAAGGATAGCTGAAAAAGTCATCCTGGAACTGAAACCAATGCTGCATGGAAAAAGGAATGGTGATGCAGGCTCCTAGAAAAATCTGCACTGGAGATCTGAGAGCACTGAAATTTACAGAAACGCCACTGACCATGTTTTTAAACTTCCTATACTTAGATCTTTTCCCCGTGTTTTGTCCGCCTTCATTGTGAGACAGCCTAGCCAGTTTCATGCATACAACCAGGCAGCCAGCCAAACCACTACCTAATGCTATTGATAATCCAGCGATAAATGAAGAGTATTCGTGAATTAAAACTTGTGCATGGTTAAATTCAAATAACAGTTCGCTTAGATTCGAAATAAACAAGATTTTTGTTTACCTAGCTTTTGTTTTAGCATAGCATATGTCTAACAGAGGCGATTTATTGCTTACTTTCCAAAGAGAGCTAATAACCTTACAGGAAATGTTGATTGGTCACCTTTCCCCACAAATCTCTATTCTAGAAAAAAAAAAATCCGAATCATTTCAGCTTCTTCTTCAACATTATTTTTTATAGCATGATGTAGTCATTGAATGAACTGAAATATCAGCATCTTTTGAGAAGATTTTTTTAATCAATTATTTTATGAAGACATGCTTTCGGGAAAATATAGATCCTCAAAGCTTAATTTACGAAATAACTGTTGATGTTTATGTTATTTTTCAAATGAAATACATTTTTTTCAGAATCTTAGAAATATCGTCAAAGTCTTGTTTCCCTTTAGTTCTTCTGAAATGAAAATTACTACAGCATTTGTGAACTGGTGCAGGAGCAGTTTCACATACATCATTTCATTTTTTTACGAAACAGCATTCTGTTTATCACTATGTTTTCAACCATCATCTTAAGACGTTTTTATTTGGTGTATCTTATGTCATGCCTAGAGTATACTGCAACAGTACACATGACATATTGCTATAAATGCACTGAAATGGATGATCTTCCTTGTGTTGTTGTCAAAGAACACAGAATGGAAAAAAAAAAAACAACTAAGTCATAGAATTGATGTCTAACACTGCAGAAACTAAGTCATAGAATTGATGTCTAACACTGCAGAAATCAGGGACCATAAGGTTTGCCCGGGTGTTTTTCTAACCTGGTAAGTAATTTCACCTGGCCTTGGACTGCTTCCGTAAAAGTTCCATTTAGCTCGCAGCTCTCTCCTGCTTATCAAATAACAGCAAGGAGATCTCGTGACGGAGCTGACCAGTTCGGTCGTGACTCGTAAACCTCAGGCCCTGACGGGAAGAAAAAGACAATGCCTCCCAATCTCGTTTTTCTGGACCCCTGAAACCTAACCCAGGGATAGCCCTTTTAAAACAACTGGAAAGAGTAAGGAAGATGGGAAGGAGAAAGAGAGAGAGAGAGAGAGAGAGAGGGGGGGGGGGGATGGGGATGGGGGCAGTGGACGGATGGGTGTAACTGATGAGGTAAGTCTTAGACGTACTGGTGATTGTGCTTATGCTCACAGCCAGTGTTATTTAAACACAAGTTCCAAGAACATGCACACAAGTCACACAGCTTCTTTGCTGCACAAAAAATGAGACTTCGTTTGGATGATGAGAGAGAGAGAGAGAGAGAGAGAGAGAGAGAGAGAGAGAGAGAGAGAGAGAGAGAGAGAGAGAGAGAGAGAGATTGCACCAAGCTGAAGGTCAAAAGAGTGTATTTGCATCACAAATTGGAGTGACATTTTTTTACTCGCAGACAAAGTCACAATAACAACAACAAAAGTCAAGAGAGTGTATGATGGTCATAAACAACAAACAGGAAAGAACGGAGCTCGTGTGAGGATGGCAAAAGGGGAAGCTTGGACGTGTAACAAACCATTTCATACCTTCAAGACAAACCAATACTCAGGTTTTATTTGATTTCTTCTTGATCCACCTATTCGTTCATGTCCCACAATTTCATTGACGTGCACTTCCCAAATCAATGTGACTTCCAAGCGACCCTGATCAGAAAGAACAAGTGTGTTCATATCCTTTCCCAGCTTTTACCCTAGCTTTTGCCGGATGTTGATACTGAGAAAATTGGTTTTCTCTGTTTTGTGTGCCATGGAAACCATCCGCCTTTTGCAGAGAGATATGATTCTAACTGTGGTGCAGGAAAGAATACCAGCTTTACTTTCGGATACATTCTACAGCCACAACAACAGGGAGAAAGTCAATCAAATATAGTTGTCCATTCCTTCTTCGTCATGAGAGGTCCAAACTGTGTTTTACTGTACCGCATTCCATTGGACTAAATTGGATTGTATTGGATTGTATTCCATTGGATTGGATTGGATTGGACTTGACAGGTTTGGACTGGATTGGACTGGATTGGATTGGACTGGACTGGATTGGACTCGACAGGTTTGGACTGGATTGGACAGGATGGGATGGAATAGGATTGCAGAATTTCATCGTCACAGGGGAAATCTCTATGCTAAAATTTGGCTGCCCTATTTCACGTGAGTGCGTAGCTTTAGTTGACCACCTGCAGTATTTTTCGCTTTTTTTCACCGCCTGTTTGTGTGTGTGTGTGTGTGTGGGGGGGGGGGGGGGGGGGGTTCTATTGAAATGGCTCCAGCCTTTGGTGTTCTACTCTTTCAACAACCATTTCATGGTCATGAATCAGTGAAATATCGTGCTGTCAGTCGCACATTCCTTTAAGTTTACAATTCCATGGCTATTTGTGAATTACTCTGGACACTTCAGTTCTGATTTTCCTTCATGTCTTCGTTTGTGATGAACTTGTGTCAAAGTCACCAGTACTGGAAAATTAATGAGAGTTGCTTGGATGGACGCGGTGGCGTCCTCTGAATACGAACACCCACTGAAGCCGGCCCGCGCGACTTGAAAATCATTTTCATCATGTGGAAAGTTTAGTAGGTAGTGTTCTGCTTGTGTGTTGGTTAAGAAAAACACACCACTGAACGCAGCAAAGATGACTCAAGAGCAGAGCAGTGTCTCCTCTGGAGGGTTGCTGCATGGTAACCTGATGCTGATTGCTCCCTGTGAACTTCAGCACTTGGCTAAGACAAGTCTGGGTGTGCTTATGCATGGGAAAACTGAAATGAGCGATATGTGAATAGTGGTACTGGGGAGGGCGGGGGAGGGGGGATGGAGGAGGGGGGAGGAGAACCACCGAAAGGGATAGAAAACAATCTTATGAAAGTATGTTTTATATTCTCACGCATGGAAACACACAGATACACTATGTATCTATATTTAGTGTACTGTGATACCTTTACCACTTTTTGTTTAAAAGCAGTAGGGTTGGGGTGGGAATGGGTCTAGAAAATGGGCAGCTGTGGTGATATGAGGGAGGATGTAAGGATTTGCACCTTGTTTATATTTATTGTTAAAAAAAAAACTGTCAGTTTTGTAACTAAGAAGTTTGTCGTGTTTTTTTAATTCACAGATACAGATCAAAACGAAATGAATATATCATCTGTTCATTGGATTTTATGTGACAGTTTTTGTTTTCATGTCATATTTTCGTGCCATGATTTGACAGTTTTTCATGAAGGCAGGCCAGCTTCACTATATCTTGATCCATAAACTTCATCTGAAGTGACATCACGGTTATCCTCCAGCTCTTCGGACAGCAAAAGGTAAACCCTGAAACGATGGAGCGAGATTCTTTGCAGGATTCTTTGCATGTATTTTCTGTCTTATTCATTGTTTTTTCTCCACCCATAATTTCCTCTTGTTTCTTATACTTGCTATCATTTTTTTCTTAATTTTTTTTCACTTTGTTAGCTTGTAATTCTATTTTTCGCTTATTTATTTCCTATACTTTTTTGTGTTTTCTGCCTACCGGAATGCATGAGGAGCAGAGAAAAGAAATGGTGAAAAAGAGGACAGCAAAAAGAATTAAGAAATGAAAAGAAGGAACCGACCAACTAAAAAAATCACTTCACTCTCTCTCTCTCTCTCTCTCTCTCTCTCTCTCTCTCTCTCTCTCTCTCTCTCTCTCTCTCTCTCTCTCTCTCTCTCTCTCTCTCTCTCTCTCTCTCTGAAATGCACTTCCTCAGTCACCTAGTTTTTTTCTCTGTCAACATCTTGTGTTACATCTTTTCTTCTCATTTCACAGGGGAGATCCCACACAATCCTCTCGATCACTATCTTGCCTGCTTTCCTCGCCTGTTCAAAGCTCACACATACGTTCAGCTACTCCTGCTTATCTCGCTTTTATTTTTGCCTCATTTTTTTAACCCTCCCTTATCCCTAACCACAGGGCGATAGATGGCGTGAGTGGCGGGCATTCCAGTCTCTTTCTCCACGACGCTAGTTCTTTCCATTACACGTGCCACTCTGTTATTTCACGCCTCCTCTATCCGAGAGTGCGTGCTGGGGAGATAAGTGGAAGCGCAGAAGCTCAGTGGGGGAGATATTTGGCGATCAGGAATGGATTATGGAGGAATCTAATAAATTAGAAGGATAGTTGCGGTGTCTGATGTACAAAAATATATGGAGAGAAAAGATGCAAATAGGTCACAGTCTGGCCATTCAGATTTAAGAATG
>JADBJO010000610.1:382500-387500 GCA_016801955.1 Conus betulinus | reverse complement strand
ATTCTGATTAGGTCTGTTCATTAAATACCACACCAAGGTCACTAAGATCTCTTCTGGTCTTGAACTTGAAACGCGTCATGGACCTCGGTCAGTGTTTGAACATCAACCTTTCACAAATTTGGATTGTGCTAAGTTTGTGTCTTCCTCATGTCTCCATCTTGTATGGTTTTTAGACTTTTCCCGACTAAACTCCCAACTCCTCCTCCTCCTCTCCTCCTCTCTCTCTCTCTCTCTCTCTCTCTCTCTCTCTCTCTCTCTCTCTCTCTCTCTCTCTCTCTCTCCTCTCTCTCTCTCTCTCTCTCTCTCTCTCTCTCTCTCTCTCTCTCTCCCTCTCTCTCCTCTCCCTCTCTCTCTCTCTCTCTCTCTCTCTCTCTCTCTCTCAACTGTTCTGTTTTTACAATCACATCAAAAGCAGAAAGCGGCTGTAATCAAAGATGACATACAGATCTCTCTCTCTCTCTCTCTCTCTCTCTCTCTCTCTCTCTCTCTCTCTCTCTCTCTCTCTCTCTTTTTTGTTTCTACAACCACAACAAAAGCAGCAACTGATAATTATCACGCTTGACCCAGAAATCAAACAGATGGATTTCTGACGTGCGGTGTTTACTTACCTAGCTAATCTAAGAAACACATGAGACGCAACGAATATTTCCAGCAGCTTTGTGTTTCACTTGGGCCGTTTGGGGGATGACTGGAAGCCACAATAAACAGGACAGTGAAACCTATGCAGGCCGGGCCCTGATAATAGAAACCCAGCAGTATTTGTCTAAAACGGCGTGCGACAAAAAGGTGGTTTGGATTCTGAATGCGTGTGATCGTGTTCCCAGGCGGCGCCAGGGAGGTTCAACAAAATTGCCTATGATGGCGGCTGTTTGGGGGATTGCTTGCGCAATTCTCATCTTTCATGTCTGCGATGGCAGACTACATTATTAGAGCAATATAACAGCTAAGCTGAGCTTCATTCGTGTCTCTTTGTGTGCCTTTTGAAAAAGGTAGGGGCTTAGTATGTCTGTCAGTCCGTCTGCCTCTGTGTCTGTCTGTGTGGCTGTTATTCTTGCTTTGTCCTTTGCCTTTCTGAGATTGTCTGTCTGTTGCCTCCCCGACTATTCTAAAATATCATTTTTTTTAATCTATCTGTCTATCTACTTATCTATCTGTATATAATATACGTGTTGTTTGCTGCATCTGTTGAGTAAGACATTCCTGGTGGTCTCTTTTTATCGCTTTCCAGCAATAACATAATGGGTGAGATCGGTAATATACAGTGGAGATGTGGACAAAACAGAAATATTCACAGTTCATACGAGCTTTAACAGAAAATCTCTCTCTCTCTCTCTCTCTCTCTCTCTCTCTCTCTCTCTCTCTCTCTCTCTCTCTCTCTTTTCTCACACACACACACACACACACACACACACACACACACACACACACACACACACACACACCACATGGAGTTGCACGCATATACGCACTCTTGCAGTATGTGATGGTTAAGGTAGGAGGAGTGGAAGGGGTATATTGAAGACGTTGGCAGAAGGGGTAGTATTTCTTTTTGAAAAAAAAAAAATTTTTTTAATCCGATTTGTTACTTTCTGGCAGAAAAGGTTTTGTTGTGGATTTTTAAAGTTCAAGAGCAGATAACATTAGACAGCTAGATCATCGATTCAACACACTTTGAAACTAGTGATACTAAGCATTACACCTCTATTAATCTAGGATTGAGACAACATTGTATTGTAAGGTACTTCACATATCACATTATGATGTCTGTCCATACTCTAAAGTACACATGAAATTGGCACACAAAAACCTGTGCTAAAACAAGTAGCAGGTATGGAAAGTAACAAACAAAGTTAATATTGCTTTACAAACTTTTAGTAGATTCATGTTAATTCGTTTTTCCTCAAGGCAAAGTCGAGATTTGCACTGTTGGAAATATTGCAGGAGAGATTACCAAATACCAACCAATAATCATCCCAGAAAGAGAGATCAAAGTTGTTTACATTGCATTGTAACTGGAAGAAAAAGAGAGAGAATCGGATATCTTTAATGTCCACCATCTCTCTCTCTCTCTCTCTCTCTCTCTCTCTCTCTCTCTCTCTCTCTCTCTCTCTCTCTCCATTACTTCTCCTTCTCATCTCACATGAAAATTATACTTAACGGGCAACTTTCTAACGGTATGAGTTTAGGATTTCTGTCTTGATGTGTGAATCATTTAAGGCAAGCGACAAGCTAGTGTCGTCGGCAAACAATTCATTTGTTGCCTGGATTTCATTTACGATATCGTTAACGTTTAACAAAAACAATAAAGGACCAAGGACAAATCCTTGGGGGGACATCTGTGGGAATTCTTTTCAACTCGGACTTTTCGCCTTTTATAACTACTGATTGTTATCTGTTATTTAAGTTGTCACACAAAATTCTAGGACTTTCCCTTTAATACCCACAGGTGCTAGCTTTAGTAAAAGTCCCCTGTGAAATACACGATCGAAAGGTTCTGATATAGATTGTGTTGTGTTCCCAAGATCAAAGAAGAACAGAGTTCGTTGTATGTAACCAGAAGCTGGTTCACTGTGGAATCGCCGTAAAACCTGATTGCACGGAGGTGATGCTTTAGTTGTTTTTAAGAACGTATGTATACGTTTGTGGATACGTCTCTCAAGAATTTTACCAACACAGCTGAGGACCGACTTCGGGCGGTAGGTATTACACAACTCTCTTGGTCCTTTCTTGAGAAAAGGAGAAACGTGTGCTCTCTTCCACAGGGACGGATATTTACCTTCGTTCAGGCAAGTACTGAATAACTGAGTAAGAGGGCCAACTGTAACATTTAATGCACATATAAGTGGTCTGTTGTGCATGAGATCTGGACTAGATGATTTTGTCTTATCGAAAGTTTTGACAACTGATATGATCTCGTCCTCAGTCAGTACAATTTCATTGATGTCATGGCTGGCAAACGGCATCTGAGGCAGTTCATCATCGTCGTTGTCAGGGTGGATTTTTCTATGAAAAAGGTAGTAAGTATATCGGCTTCTCCTTATTAGAATAACACATTGTGTTGCCGGCGGTGAAGGAGAAATGTCATCTTTGTTAATGCCCTTGTTATTAAGAAGAAAAAAAAAACGAACTGGTTTCCACCAGTCCTCTTGGTCAAAGTTTAATGTATTTGATGCCCTATCGTATATTTCTTTATAGGACGCAGCCTGTCGTTCTCTTTCTTTTTGGAGGGAGAGTGCAGCGCGCATGATGAAAGCTGCAAACACAGTGTTGTGTCACAGCGGTCAGGACACAGATGGTGGCTAATTACGGTAGGGACGGGTCGGGACATGCCAGGGCAAAGAATGTACTGTTGTTTACTTGTGTGTGAGCGTGCACCTGCATTGTGTGTGTGTGTGTGTGTGTGTGTGTGTGTGTGTGTGTGTGTGTGTGTTTTCATTTTCGTTGTGATAAAGGGTTGAAGAAGAACTGGTGACGCAGGCTTTCCAAATCTGAGCTGGAGACCTATGCCCAGTGATCTGAAGAAACATCACTGACCGTGACATCCACAGTCGTGTTTGGCTTTTCTGTATTGTGTCAGTCTCCACAGCAAGACAGCATCAAATCCCCCAAAACCCATCTCTGTTTAACAGACTATAAATGTGGTTTTCTTGATTCTGTTACTTGATTGCGAACTGTTGATTTTCAGTGTGCAATGCGCTCAAGTATGGAAATTTGAATAATAATATGCCAACATTTGGGTTACAGTTGAATGTTAGTTTGTTTGTGTGTAATTCAACTGCCAGCGCTAATGCATAGCATTGAAGAGCAAGGCATTGAATTTGGTTCTGTATATATCTCTTCTTGTGTGTCTGTGGGATACCTCGAAGCAAGAGGAGAGGATTTTCTCCTCATTCCATTTTCTTTATCAAATCCAGGCCGAGTTTTAAAATAATCTAAAATTGTCCATTCATGACAATGAATCAAATCTGTCACAATACTTGTCAGTATCATCAAATTGATCAGACTGGATTAGAAAACATGATTTCAAATGAAACTGCATTTTATTTATTGTTTTGCTGCAGATCATTACTTCCAAGTATAATGTTCCATCTCATACATAGAAAATATTGTTATGGAAAACGTGATATACTATTGGTATAAACGCAGTGAAAAATATTGTGATCATCTTCATTATACCTTTTCAGAAATGCATGCGTCGTCCTACAACTCGGGAATAGAAGTTTATTAAAGATTGTACACCAAGGAACATAAGAGTGCCCGATGTTATGTTTTTTTTTTTTAACCTGGGTGGCTTTCTAACCTGGTATACCGCCCCCCCTCCCCCCTCGCACTGCTTGTGTAAAATCTCCATTTGGCTCGCAGTTCTCTCCTGGCTCATCAAATAACAGCAGCAGGGGGATCACGTGACGGAGTTGACCAGTCAGATCGTGGCTGGTTGCCCCAGGGCTGTAATGAGAAGACAAAAGACAAATTACCGCCAGTCTCGTCTTTTCGGAGCCCTCCTACTTAACTCAGGGATGGACTTGTCGGATAGACGACTGGAGAGAGAGAGAGAGACAGAGACACAGAGAGAGAGAGAGAGACAGACACAGACAGACAGACAGACAGACAGTCAACAGACAGACAGACAGAGACTATAGGGAGGGATGGAAGGCAGTGGAAGGAAGGGTGGGAACTGATGGGACAGCAAGTCTGGGATGCGGCAATGATCGTGCCGATGCTTGCGGCCAACAAGTAATCTGAACACGTACTCTGAGAACATGCACACACACGTAATAAAGCCTCTTTGTGAGGCAGAAAAGTTTTAACCTCAATCTGTGTGTGTGTGTGTGTGTGTGTGTGTGTGTGTGTGTGTGTGTGTGTGTGTGTGAGGGGGGAGGGGGGGGGGGGCAGGAAGGGAGACAGAGAGATAGGTTGAGGGACAGACAGACAGATAGATAGTCGGGCTGGCATGCAGACAGACAGACAGACCGGCAGACGGTGAAATACAGAGAACGGGA
>JADBJO010000610.1:352500-360000 GCA_016801955.1 Conus betulinus | reverse complement strand
CCTGTGTGTGTGTTTGCAACATTCATTTGTTCCTCTATCATCTTCTCCTCCCCTTTCTTCTGTCCTCTTATTTTACACGAAGACTGCATTCGAGGAACCAACGATCCTCTTTGTCGCTATCTCGCTTTCTTGGCCTTCTCAAAGCTTACACGTGTGCTCCACTGTCTCTGCTTATCATGCTTTTTTTTTTTTTTTTTTGCCTGCTGTCTGTCTGACTCCCTAATCCTTGACTGCCAGGAGACAGGTGGCATGGAGGGCGAGCATTCCAACCTCATTCCTGGCAACGCGATTCATGTCCATTACCCACGCCAGTTTGTCGGTTCACGCCTTCTCCGTCAGAGAGTGCATGTTTGGGAGATATGTTGAGGGACAGAGGATCAGTGGAGAAAAAAAAAAAATTGCCATCATAAATGCATAACAGTAAGATGTGACAAACTAACCGCAGTGCCAGGTGAAGCTGGAACTAGAGAGTTGTCTCACTGTAGTCAGAAAGAAAGATAAGTAGTTGGTAAGATAGGGAATTCCATAAAGAAAATGTACTGTTCCCCTTTCCGCCTCTCTCTCTCTCTCTCTCTCTCTCTCTCTCTCTCTCTCTCTCTCTCTCTCTCTCTCTCTCTCTCTCTCTCTCTCTCTCTCTCTCTCTCTCTCTCTCTCTCTCAGCTGAGTATCCTTCTGTGTCCTTGTCTGCCTGCTTGCTCATTTGTCCAGTCTTTCACCTTGGGACTATATTTGTTTGTAAACTGGAAGCTAATGCATATTTAGCACATCTTTAATGAAAGGGACTGCAATTTAAACGCTGATCTTGTTCCTAGGTCTGAAGGCTGAGAAACGTTTAAGCAGATTGAGTTTGTACAGAAAAATGCATTTTGCATAGTCCATATACGATTAGGCCCTGGTTTGCAGAACTCTCATCATCCCCTAACCTCACCTGCACCATTCGTTCCAGCCCTGCCCTTTCCCGCTTCCAAAAAATGTAGAATCTGAAGTGCCTTCCAGAGAGCATTCTTGGAAAACAGTATGGCAGAACCCCACCCCCACCCCAAAGAGAATATCATTCTAAGAACAGGTCGTAGGGAACTAAAAGATATTGTAGATTATGAGCCGATGGTGTATGTTTTGACTGCTCCTTCCCTCATCTCACGTTGAGCAGATTTTGGGTGAGCTGACTTGGTTTGCTAAATGAGAAAGTCCTGCTGCTTCCTCCACTTCTCCGCATCCTACTCGCCCGTCCCCACATCCCCCCTCTCTCTCACACTTCCCCATCTCCCTTTCCTCTTCCTCATCCCAACACACCTCTCCCCTCATACATTTACTGACTGCTTAGGCTCTTCAGTTACGAGTCAGCTTGCATTAACAGGGGTCGAATGAAACCATCTTTTCAACAACTTTACTGACAAGTTTTATAGTTCTCTCTCTCTCTCTCTCTCTCTCTCTCTCTCCTCTCTCTCTCTCTCTCTCTCTCTCTCTCTCTCTCTCTCTCTCTCTCTCTCTCTCTCTCTCTCTTAGTTTGAGGAATATGCTTTTTTTTTTCTATTTCTCTCGTCTCTCAATGGTTAGTTTGAGGAATTCTATCACATGGTTTTCCCTTCTCCCCCCCCCTCCTGTCCTCTCACCTTCCATGGAGACTGCACTCGAGCAACCAACGATCCTCCCGGTCACTATCTCGCTTTCTTCGCCCTGTCAAAAGCTCGCGTGTGTTGCTTCACTTCCTCTGTTTATCATGCCGTATGTCTTGGACCACTGTCTCCTTGCCTCTCTATTCCTTCACCGTGAGGCGACACGACAAGTGGTATGGAAGGCGGAAATTCCGATGTCATTCCTTGTGAGGCGATTCTTGTCCGTTACACACGCCTCTTTGTCATGTCACGCCTTGGTCGTCAAAGAGTGTGTGTTGGGGAGATACGTGGAGGGACACATAGTCAGTGGAGGACAGACGTGGCGATCAGGATGGATTACAGTAAGATGTGACAAATTGGACGGAAAGTTGCGGGGCCTGATAAAAGCTGGAAGTAGAGTGTTGCTTCACTGTTGTGAGAAGGATGGAAGTTAGATCAGGGGGGCCATCCCATGGAAGAATGTCCTCTTTCCCTTTTCTTCTTCCTGCTTTCTATTTGTATATGTATGTATATGTATGTATGTGTGTGTGTGTTTTGTATGTGTGTATGTCTGCGTGTATGTCTGTGTGTTTCTATGTGTGTGCCTACTATATCTGTCTGTCTCTCTCTCTCTTTGTCTGTCTGTCTATGTGCAAGTGGATCTATCTGTCAGCTCAGTGTCCTTCTTTCTCCTTGTCTTCCTGCTTGCTCACCCGTCCAGTCTTTCACGTTTGGACTATATCAGATGTAACCTGGGGGTTGACACATGTTCGGCACATCTTTCAAAAAGAAATTCACTGTTGGTTGAACAATGAACTTTTTCCAAGATCTTAAAGCCAAGGAACGTTTTGACAGATTGTGTTTATTTGTAAAGAAAAAAGCATTTAACAGTGTCCTTGCGCGGAATAGCGTACGGTTTCCGGCATTCCCATCATCCCCTCACCTCACCCACACCATGCCTTCAAGATTTATCCTGGCCCACTTCCAAAAAAATAGAAAATCAAGTACAGGCTGCATTCCTGGGAAACAATTTGATAGAAACAAAAAAGGTGACATAATCGTTCTAACCACACGCCATCACCATCTTAAACTATTGTAGATCATGTGTGGATTGTGTATTTTTTTCCCTGCCCCCTCCCTCTTCTCACACTCAGCAGATCAGATTTAAGCATCTTAACTTGATTCGCTGTTCAAGGGTAAGTTCTGCTGCCTCCTTCGTTTCTCCACCTCCTAACCTCCCCCCCCCCCCCTCCTCCTCATTACCCTCTCTCTCACACTTCCCCTCCTCATATTCTCTTACCCACCACGACACATCTTCCCCCTCAATGCATGCATTAAATGATCTCTCAGGCACTTTGTTGTTGAGTCAGCTTGCACAAACGAGGGTAAATTATGTGATGCTCTCAACGACTTTATCAACAAGATTATAGCCTTAGTGACTCCGCCCCCCCCCCCCCCTCTCTCTCTCTCCTCTCTCTCTCTCTCTCTCTCTCGCTTGTTTCGTATTTGTAATGTGCAGGCTCATGTCCCGACCCCTCCTCTCCTCTCTCTCCCTCTCTCTCTCTCTCTCTCTCTCCCTCTCCTCTCTCTCTCTCTCTCGAATGGTGGTCCGGGGTTTGGGGGTGTTCGTTCGAAGAGGTAAGTCCGGGTCGGGGTGGAGTTCGGGAACTGTTTTTTCATCAAGTAGACCAACAAACGTAATTAAACTGATAAACGATTTTCGCTGGTTTTTACGCTTGACTGGATCAGTGTACATCAACGTAAACGACAGACGTTGTGCAAGAACCATTATGCCAACAGCAGTATCAGATTTCAGAGCTTGTTGTGGTGCGATTGTTGTCGTTTTTCTTTAGCAGCTTCGTGGTCCCACGATGAAAATTTAAGTTTGCCTTGACGGCTTCCCGCTGCGTGTTCGCGCCAATGTCACCAGCTTCATGGTTAGTTTTATCATCAACCGGTTCTTCCTCGGAGATGTGTAGCTCGGGTGTGGCCACGTGGAAGACCAATACCGGGGCTGTCCCAGCACTTCCATCAACGCCATCAGACAGTCCCGATTGACCGGTAATGGGTCTACCCGCTATTAGTCTAAGTGCTGACCGATCTGCGATGCCAGACCTTCACCCTACTGGTTCTGCCCTAGGGGAGTGAATTATTGACACTCCAACTTGGAGGGCATCATGACAGTGTTATCTCCCACTACAGAATGAAATCGATGAAATGGGTGGAATTCTGATCAATGTCGAAGAAGACCCAAGAAATGCGAAAGACATTGTCGGCGGTTTTCCAGAGAGAAATGCAGGAGATCAAGGAGTCGATTTGTGACCTTCAGAGGGGAAAGGAGGCCGGCAAGATCAGAGCACAATACAATGAAGGACAAGACTTCACGAGTCTGTAAATCAGATGATCGACATTGAAGGACGTTCAAAAGAGAACATTTCAAGTTCACGTGGAATTCAAGGAGATCGTGACACCAGCAAAGACTGTGAGTACATTTTCATTAGGTGTTAACTGACAAATGAGACTATTCTAAAACTGTCGAATTTTGCAAGGTTTACCATCTGATCAATAAACCAAGGTAGCCAATCATTAGCAGGTGCACACTTTATGAGGATAAGAAATAACCTGAGATCTAGAACGAAATGATGAAAGACATTCTTTGTTGGCGAAAATTACACACAAACAGTCCGTAACTGAGAAACTAAGGCCATATTTACCGCCGCCCCTCCCGCCCCCCTCCCCCACGACCAGTATAAAAGAGCAGCTAGGTGATGTGACCATCTTCTCTTTTAAGGTAAGATACTTGTCTTGAATTACGCGGGGGGGGGGGGGGGGGGGGGGGGGGGGGGGGGGGGGGGGGGGGGGGCTCAGGGAAGTAAAGGAGGAAAACGACTCTTCAAAACTGACAGGAAACACTTTCAAGAGTAGAAATGGAAGACCCCCTGTAAACATTCAGTGGTAGGCGGATATGATGTGCCTCCAGAATCAATGTGGTCGATCGATTCGCAGTGTTGACAAAGGTCTGTGGACGCTAGTATATGAGATGAGTTGTCATCTTGAGAGCAGTACATTTTTTCCCCGTATTCTCAGCGGTCATTGCAACCTGTAACACGTGTGTGTGTGTATGTGTGTTTGTGTGTGTGTGTGTGTGTGTGTGTGTGTGTGTGTGTGTGTGTGTGTGTGTGTGTGTGTGTGTGTGTGTGTGTGTGCGTGCTGCGTGAGTGTGTGTGTGTGTGTGTGTGTGTGTGTGTGTGTGTGTGTGTGTGTGTGTGTGTGTGTGCGCGCGCGAGCACGCGCCGTTATTTTCAAATAAAGAACGCATGAAAATGAAACCATATTAAAGGTGGTGGGGGGAAGTAAGGACGTTCACTAAAACGAAAATATGGAAGAAATAGAAAATAAACGCAACAGAGAAAACGGAAAAGTGTAAGTGATGCAATGTGAAGAAGAGCAGTCATTCATTCCCCCATCTTCACTGCCTCCTACTCTTCGGCTGTTACACACCGCCTGTGTGTCTTCATGGCAGTGTCTTTCTCCCTCTTTCCATTTCTGGGCCCTGCCTCTGTCTCTGTCTCTCTGTCTATCTCTCTGTGTGTCTCTGTCTCTGTCTTTGTCTCTCTGTCTCTCTCTGTCTCTGTCTCTGTCTCTCTGTCTGTCTCTCTCTCTGTCTGTCTGTCTCTCTCTCTCTCTCTCCCGTTTTCCCCATTTATAGATAATTCCCGAGCCAACATTGTCTGTCCGTGGGGCTCGGCCTTTCAGCTGACCAGACCCTTCTTTGTCTGCTCTTCGGCTGGAGCCAGAGAGAAGAGGCTGTTAGTGAAATAGGTAGTAAGTGGATGTATCGTAGGATAGCATGCGTGCGTATGTGCATGCAGGCACGTGAGCACACGCGCGTCTATGTGTGTATGTACGTGTGTGTGTGCGTGTGTGTGTGTGTGTGTGTGTGTGTGTGTGTGTGTGTGTGTGTGTGTGTGTGTGTGTGAGAGAGAGAGAGAGAGAGAGAGAGGGGGGGGGGAGTGTGTGGATGTGTGTGTGTGTGTGTGAGAGAGAGAGAGAGAGAGAGAGAGAGAGAGAGAGAGAGAGAGAGAGAGAGTGTGTGTATGTTGCTGTAAGTGTGTGTGAGTGTGTGTGTATGTATGTGTGAGTAGGTGTGTGAGTGCGTGTGTGTGTGTGTGTGTGTGTGTGTGTGTGTGTGTGTGTGTGTGTGTGTGTGTGTGTGTGTTATAGAGAGAAAGACAGAGACAGAGACAAAGGAGGAGGGGGTTGAAAGACAGATATGCATGTACTGGACCATAGAACATCAAGATACATGTCAGCGCATTTGTATCTATGTATACATGCAGGCGTCCTTGTTTTCGGGCATTTAAGCATCGTAAACAGGTTCTCTAGGCAGAGCAGGCACACGTCTACATGAGGGTTTAGTGTGTATCGATCAAAAGGGGAGAAGACATTCTGGCTGATCACCTTAGGGAAGAGACAGACGGCGTCGACTGGAGTCAAATTGCTGGGAAAAAAAATGACGCTGGATTACAAGGCCCTAAAGAACTGTGCGTGCGTGTGTGTGTGCGTGTGTGTGTGTGTGTGTGTGTGTGTGTGTGTGTGTGTGTGTGTGTGTGTGTGTGTGTGTGTGTGTGTGTGCGTGCGTGCATGTGTGTGTGTGTGTGTGTGTGTGTGTGTGTGTGTGTGTGTGTGTGTGTGTGTGTGTGTGTGTGTGTGTGTGTGTGTGTGTGTGCGTGCATGTGTGTGTTTGTGCGAGTGTGTGTGTGTGTGTGTGTGTGTGTGTGTGTGTGTGTGTGTGTGTGTGTGTGTGTGTGTGTGTGTGTGTGTGTGTGTTTTTGTGCGCGTGTGTGTGCGCGCGCGTGCGTGCGAGGGTGTGCGTGCGTGCGTGTGTGTGTTTCGCGCGTGTGCATGTGTGTCTGTGTGTGCGCGTTCGTGCGAGCGAGCGTGCGTGCGTGCGTGCGTGTGTGTGCGTGCGTGCATGTGTGCGTGCGTGTGTGTGTGTGTGTGTGTGTGTGTGTGTGTGTGTGTGTGTGTGTGTGTGTGTGTGGCTTCTATTTTCCTTTCTCTTTAAGTCATCTTTGTCAGGTTATTTCGTACTGAGGAATTGTTAGCCTGCACTTATTTTTCCACTTCTCCTTATTTGTATGAATTAATATTATTGTTTGTTCAAGCAGTGGGAGTGCATCTCCTCATAGATCCAAATAAAAGCTTTCAGCACCTATATGTGACTGACAATGCTGGTGTTATTAAACAAAAGACCTGACCACAGTGACTGTTGACACCCTTTCGACATCCCTTGAATCCTCCAATGGATCTTCAAGGACAGGCTCAAAGGTCTTACCCACATTATCACACTTTAGACAAAGATTTCAGCTTTTCAGCAATTTCTTCTCTCACGGTGTTTCTTCTTCTTCTTTTATTTTTTTTTTCTCTATCCTTCGCTGGTTGCTTTGGTGTGCTCGTGGATTCTCTTTTGAAACTTTTGGTGGTGAGAATAATGCCAAATCACAGACCGTGGTATGTCTCCATTTGATGCGAAAGATGCACCAATACAATCCCCCGTGTGCCACTGACGAGTCTAAATCAGCGGACGAGAGACCTCCGGGCTAGTGGCAAGAATGGTTTGTTTTCAAATGGGCTATGATAGTTTTCGTATGCTGCTAGAGAAGGATTAATTTAGCTCCCCCCCCCCCCCTCTCTCTCTCTCTCTCACACTCTCTCTCTCTCTCTCTCTCTCTCTCTCTCTCTCTCTCCTCTCTCTCTCTCTCTCTCTCTCTCTCTCTCTCTTATGCCAACTTTGCAAAGATCATTGCTTCATTAAACGATGGAGAAATTGTTCACATGCACTTTTTTTCTCCACTTCATGGGGGCGGGGAGGGGGGGGGGGGGGGGGGGGGGGGGGGGGGGT
>JADBJO010000610.1:320000-330000 GCA_016801955.1 Conus betulinus | reverse complement strand
AACATCCAGTTTTTTTTTAACATATCTATTGAAGACACCAATTGTTTTATTAAACCGTCTAATGGGTAATCAATGTTTGCCAAAAAGGAACACCTTTGGCGTGTCTCATTACATGGTTTACAACTTAATGATAGGTTTTCTTCGCCTTCAACTTCTCGTTTACAAGCTGGACATTAAGTTAAGTGTCATGCGGTACTTCAGCCATGGACCTTTTCTACGATCCATGAAAACACACATGCTTACACGAAATCTTTGAAAACTGCTCTTGAATCTTTTTGTTGGTAATGATTTTGTATATCGTTGAGGACCAAAAGCATCTCTGAAAGAGAAATACCATTGGTATTTATCACAGATTCTATCACTTCGTGTCCTTTTTGTTGAAAACATTAAATCAGTCTGTCTTTAAATCCGTATATGAAAACCTATTTCGTGAGCTAGAGCATGACACAAGCGCACAATACCGAAACCATTTGCTATCAATATATTCTGTTCTTTCGTTCTCCACTTGTCTTTACAGTAATTACGCAAAAGAGTCAGAAGTACTTTATGTGCTTGCCTATTTATTGTAGACATTGAACGTCTTGTAAGTTTAACGCAATATTTAATCATCTGCATTTTATGGCAGATGTGATACACACGGGAGATCTACCAGTTTCTCCGTACATACGTTTGTTCGATGAACACAAAGGAACACGCAGGTTTCTCTTCTCTGAAAAGGATGTATTCGCTTTCACAGTCTTTACACTGTCTCCCAGACTCCACACTCCTGCTGTATCAGAACTGGTTCCATTCGAGCATCAAACAGTTCCCAGAACAAAGCATTTGGAGAGAGAGAGAGAGAGAGAGAGAGAGAGAGAGAGAGAGAGAGAGAGAGAAGAGAGAGAGAGGGAGGGGAGAGAGAGAAGGAGAGAGAGAGAGAGAGAGAGAGAGAGAGAGAGAGACAGACAGACAGACAGACAGAGAAAGAGACAGAGAGAGGAATACAATGTCCACACTCATTACGTCCTCGTGGTTCCATTTGCTGGACACCCAGTGGCCTTCTCCGGCAGTCCAATGTCATTTCGTGGCTTACTTTCTCGGCATCATGTTGTCGATCCATTTCGGGCTGCTGTGGCCCTCGGTCCTGCTTGGATCTCATCGATCCAGCAGAATCCTGGAACAGGTTGCTGTTGTTATTGCCGCATCCCATTTTGGAATGACTATCCGCTCCCTGCCCCGAGGACTGCGTGTGCAAACCGTCCTATTGCGCCTTTCACGTTGCACCCCGTAGATCTTTTGCCACCTGACCCTCGGCTGTCGATGTAAACCTGTCACCCTGTAGAAATGCCAGGCGTGTTGCAAGCACCCAATGCTGATAGAGAATCGTCACTCCATTCTTATCCCATAGAGGGAGGAGGTTGTTAGCTTGGCCGAGGGCATGTTCCTGGGAAAGATGATGGGAGACTGGTGAATGGGTCTAGTGGGGGTACATGGACTAGGGTAAGGTTTGGCGGTAAGAAGATCGCAGGGGAGAAGGGGGGGGGGGGGGAAAAAGGGAGGGAAAGAAAACTGGGAATTAGGAGAGGGGGTGAGGATGGGGACAGGGGATGAGTTCGCAGAAAGGGAGGGTGAGAATGGGAGGAGTAGAGGAAGAGGGGTCCAGGATTAGGGAAGGGCGACGAAGAGAGTGGAAGGAGACAGGAATGAAGGGGTAGAGCAGGTGGAGGGCCAAGTATGAGAAAGATGGTGGAAGGCAGCGGGAACAGCGAGGGGAAGAGAAGAGGAGACTGAGGTGTGGCATGGGTGTTCTGTGGTGGCTGGCTTCTGGAATTTTCTTCCTCGTTGTCGACGTCAGCAAATAACTCGTGTTCAAAACTATCTTGTTGGTTACATTTGATGAATTTGGCATCTCAGTATATCCATTTTTCTTCAACTCACTGAGTGTGTGTTGTTACGGTTCTGTTCAATTGTCGACCATTCGGAGTCCATCTTTGTGGAGCTTTTGGCGAGTTACCTACTTCGATCAGCCTCCTTTTTATCTTCCCTTTTCTCGGCAATGTCGCCAACTCTGGATGCAGCGAGCCTATGTGTGGGCCTCATCTGAGATTTGTGGATTATTCGTCTTCTGACCAAACTTGATGTCAAGGTTGTTTATGGAGCAGCTCAGTGTAGACCCAAACGTTCTTCCCTATATGTATGGGCTGTTCCTGGTATGCTGTTAAATATGTGTTTTCGCAGCAGTGTGTCACGTTGGGAAAGATTTTTCGTGTTTATTTGTTTACCTATATCTCTGTTCAAGCTTTTCTGGGTTCTCGCAACTTTAATCTATCATCTTCTTCACTGTTTCGAGCTTTCCTTCACTCTGTTGAAGAGTGAAAAACATTGATGACGAGTCGTTTGAGAAGAGAGCTTTGATGTCAACTGCAATGATGTCACAGCGAGTTGATAATGGACTTCTCATGCTATCAAAAATCTTCAGTTAACTCTGAACTTTTTCTTCTGAAAGACGAGAAAAAACTGATGACTTACTTTTCTAATCGGTTGCATGTATTGGACTTCTTCAGAACGCTATCAAATCTTCAGTTAACGGGCTAGAATGGACTTCTTCAGAACTTTCTCAGTTAACGGAAAGAACTTTTCTTCTGAAAGACAGAACAACAACAACAAGAAAAAACTACGTGGCGGGTGACTTACTTTTCTAATCGGTTGCATGTATTGTGTAGCTTCTGTGTATTGTGTAGCCTGTTCCAACGAAACGCCCACATTGTGGCCGACCTCTGGGGACAACGTGGACATTCCAACAGCCAGGTTGAACGCTGTTCATTTTGATAAACGTTACACATGGTTTCTCCTCTGCACCATTCCTGTATTCCTGTACACGACCAACAACACGGTCCGTTTCCTCCTGCAGAAACGCCATGACACACACCGTCGTCATAATCAGGCGACGTCATAATCAGGCGTCGTCATAATCAGGCGTCGTCATAATCAGGTGACGTCATAATCAGGCGACGTCATAATCAGGCGACACTGGAAAGTTCGTGAGGAAGCTCCACTTCTTCAAAAAGGTGAGTTCAGATTTGCACAGTGGGAACCAGATTACCTTTCACAATTTCTTTTGAAGAATCTGCACTGAAACTAGCTCGAATATCCCACTGCAAATACTTCAAGGCATATGTGTGTGTGTGTGTGTGTGTGTGTGTGTGCGTGTGTGTGTGTGTGTGTGTGTGTGTGTGTGTGTGTGTGTGTGTGTGTTTTCAAAGAACAAAATAAATTGAAATGATAAAGATGTCACTAATTAGTAATTACTTACGAAGAAGAAGAACTAATTTGTCACAGCTGTAATTCCGCACGTCTTGCCTGGACAAGTGTGATGTGTGCACTCCTGAAAGAGACAGACAGACAGACAGACAGACAGACAGAGACAGAGAGCGAGAGAGAAGAGGAGACAGAAGAGGAGAAGGCGTTAAACTTTTCATATGTTTAAAGGTAATTTGCTCTTTTTTCATATTAAAATGCATTTATATATTAATAGTAGAAAATATATGCAGACACAACCGCACGTCCGTGCATGCGTGTACGCACACGTACATACAGGCAAACAAGTGCCTTCACACACACACACACACACACACGCACACACACACGCACACACACACACACACACACACACACATTCGCAACTTTCACATTATACTGACACACTTTTACTCTTTCCAACTCTTAACTGATCCTCCCCCACCCCCACCTCACTCCTCCTTCTGCCCTCCCTCTCCTTCCCTACCCTTTCCGCTCCTCCTCAGTTCTCCCAAGCGGCTGATGCAAATTGGAGTATCGATGTCTAGCAGAAAAGTATTGCCCTCTCTCTCTCTCTCTCTCTCTCTCTCTCTCTCTCTCTCTCTCTCTCTCTCTCTCTCTGTGAAAAGTTGGCACTTTTCTTGCTTATTGTTGGTGTTCTTATTGTCGATGTTACTGTTTCTTGTTTCTTGCAGTTGTAATTGTTTTGTTTGCTTGTTTTGTTTTTTTTTCTTTTTGTTGGACCTCTGTAACGAAGGATATATTCTCTGAATCAAACGTGCCAGAATGACATTATAGTGCACAATAACACAAAATTAGCAAAAGAAGTTTAAGGTTATCATTATTACAAAATATAACCCGCACTCAATGAAGAATTGTCTAAAAAAGAACATTAAACAAGAAAGAGAGAGAGAGAGAGAGAGAGAGAGAGAGAGAGAGAGAGAGAGAGAGAGAGAGAGAGAGAGAGAGAGAGAGAGTTGAAGGTTTGTTGTTGTAATGAAATCGCATGATAGATAACATTGTTTTGTAAAACCTAGAACGTGTCAAGTACTTCCTTTTTGTGTTGTTCATTGGTTATTAGTTAGTTAGTTAGTTAGTTAGTTAGTTAGTTAGTTAGTGTGTGTGTGTGTGTGTGTGTGTGTGTGTGTGTGTGTGTGTGTGTGTGTGTGTGTGCCTGTGTGCCTATGTGTCTGTGTCTGTGTGTCTGTATGCCTGTGTGTATGGGGGAGGGGGGGGGGGTATGTATTTGCCTCCATGTGTGTGTGTGTGTGTGTGTGTGTGTGTGTGTGTGTGTGTGTGTGTGTGTGTGTGTGAGTGTGAGTGTGTGTGTGTGTGTGTGTGTGTGTGTGTGTGTGTGTGTGTGTGTGTGCGCGTGCGCGCGCGCGCGTGTCTGTGTATGTGTGTGTGTGTGTGTGTGTGTGTGTGTGTGTGTGTGTGTGTGTGTGTGTTTCATTTTTAATCCGACATTCAAAATTAAAACAAAAGTGGAGTCGGGAAGTAGATATGCAAAATGAAACTTTTATATCATTTCTATGTCTTTCCTTTAACTTATTTTAGTATATGTTTAACAAAAATCATGGGTCTGTTGCTCTGTTGGCTACCTCCGGCAACGAAGGTTTACTTTTGCCCATGTCTGCGGGTACGTTTGTCTGGCATCTGGTTACCGCAAAAACTACAAAAACTGACTTCAGCGGAGCTTGCAGGAAAGATAGAGCGTGGCCTTGCAGGAAAGATAGAGCGTTATCTAGGAATGACACACTTTATCTGGGGGGGACAGATTTGACGTGTGGATCTGGATCACACAACAGATCTAGGATAGTTGACAAGATCAGTGCTTCAAGGAAGTCAATACGTAAGTCCCTGCCAACTATTGCTGCTTCCCCTGACGGGAAAAAGTGCAACTAAGATTTGTTCACATTATCGTTATGAACTCCACGCTGAACATCAACATTGTAAAGTTATAGTAACGAACAAACACCTATCTACAAAGCATTACGTATCATGGAGTAGCAAAACTTTTTATTCATAAACGTTCTTTCACATTTTGTCACAATAAATACACGGGGAATAACTCGGTAAACGATAACTTTCCTTGGCGATAAAACGATGTTGTGTTCACCCATGACCTGAATTAAAAGGCAGCTCTTAAGATTCAACAGACTCTGGTAGATATCTGTATATTGCCGGGGCTTCTTTAGGTGTTGATATCATCTTTCTACTGTAGCGTCAATGTGCGTTCCTCCCGTGTCCATCTGTTTTTTTGGTCGTTATTTGTTTGTATGGCTGGCTGTCTGTTGAGAAGGAAGTGGGATTTATGTGGTGATGTCTGTTTAATTCTTTTTTTTTTTTGAAAATTATGCCTGATACGATCTGACAGGATCTACAAACAAATTTATCTCAGAATTTATCTTTTAATTCAAAATGAACAGAGAAAGACGAAAGAACATTAGATGTTCTGATTTATTGAAATTTGTTTTTATGTGTCTGGAACTGTTTTGTGTTACATGCCCTCAAGTTTTCCAAACGTTTTCGACAGTTTAGAGAGAGAGGAGGGAGGGGAGAGGGAGAGAGAAGAGGGGGGAGGAAGAGAGAGAAGGGGGAGGGAAAAGAGAGTTTAATCATCTGTAACGATCATGATGATCCCGAGCGTGATGAAATGATGAGGAGATAAACCAAAATGTGGAAACCTTTTGAATCCTGCTGCCTGAGAGAAGAAAATGAGAGAAGTGGGAGGGGAGGAACGGGGAGGGGAGGGGGCAAATTGATGAGCAAATATTTAGAAATAAAAGTGAGATGTAGAGTCACAGAGATTACACACACACACACACCACACACACACACACACACACACACACACACACACACACACACACACGTATTCACGCGCGCGCACACACACACACACACACACACACACACACACACACACACACACACACACACACACACACACACACACACACACACCACACACACACACACACACACACACACACAAAGGCAGAACGAAGGCAGACCGGCAGAGACACAAGACAGAGAGAGACTGAGAGATAGGGGCAAGGAGTCAAAGACAGAAAGACAGCGTTTGAAGGGGAAAGCTCTCGAGAGACAGACGAAGAGACACGTTGGAAGAACTGAGGGTAGGCATGGTCGAAGATTGTGGAGGGGAGGGTGGTAGACGATGCCAGGACATCTCATAACCCATTGCAGGACTCAAGGAGCGCTCTTCACCTTTCAGCAGAGCAAGCGCGTCTATATTAGGTTAGTTATTCATTTGTCATGGGATCTCTCTCTCTCTCTCTCTCTCTCTCTCTCTCTCTCTCTCTCTCTCTCTCTCTCTCTCTCTCTCTCTCTCTCCTCTCAATTTTGGGTTAGAGAGACCAAGTCTGTATCAGACTACTTAATCATTTGCCAGAGGCTGTTCACGTCCCTCCCGATACTGTTGCATTTCTCTCTGGGTGTCGCTGTCTGTCTGTCTGTCTGTCTGTCTAAGTCCTCTGTCGGTTTTCTGCAGGTGTCTCTTGGGGTGTCAGGGCCTCTCTCTCTCTCTCTCTCTCTCTCTCTCTCTCTCTCTCTCTCTCTCTCTCTCTCTCTCTCTCTCTCGCGCGCGCGCGCGCGCGCGCTAAGAAAAAGGGATGCAAGTTTGTTTTGGAAACACTTTTTTCATTCCTAACTTAAGCCTGCTTTGACATACGCAGCCGAGGTTTTGAATTTATAAGATGGGCGTAAACAATTTGAAACGATGTGCACCTCTGCCGTGAAAGGATTTCTACATGTCTACCTGAATGCCTCAAACACATCGGTATGTGGAGAAACCAGAAGATATTCACTGTGTGTATGGAGATCATTAAAATGTGCCACATTCTGAATGAAACTCGTTTTACTACGTATGGTTAGAATATGAACACAGGCGTGTTAAAAAGTTTTAATGTAGCATCAATCCGATCTCTTTAGCGGTGCTTCTAAAGTGCAGCAAAAAAAAAAAAAAATAAAATGAAAAAGAATATAGCGGAAAGCAGTTTGGTATGGTATGATTGAGTCATAATATTTGATGTAAGTCGTTCTTTTTCCAGTTCTGAGGATGAAGATAGACTTACTTCGTGAGAGAGAGACAGAGCTAGCATAGTGATAAGTATATGTGGTTTATTCTTTCATAAATGTTTTCCAGCCAGAAAAACGTTTTATCGTATGTTTCAGATAGGTGGTACAAAAACAGTATTCAAGATATTAACTATGAGTTTAATGGCTTAAAAACATTTTGCGTGGAGGGGGGGTGGAAGGAGGGGCGAAAGGAATAGAGGAGAGGGGGTACGTGAACTGAATATTTTTAATTAATATTTGTTCTCAGTTTGTTTGTTTGTTTGTTTGTTTGTTTTCATCTTTTCCCTCGGACTGATTAACGATATCCACTTATCTCTGTGCGCGTGTTTGCTGGTGCTGACGCGCTTGTGTGTGTGTGTTGTGTGTGTGTGTGTGTGTGTGTGTGCGTGTGTGTGTGTGTGTGTGTGTGTGTGTGTGTGTGTGTGTGTGTGTGTGTGTGTGTGTGTGTGTGTGTGAAAGAGAGACAGAGACAGACAGACAGACAGACAAAGACAGAAACACAGAGAGAAAGAGAAGAAGAAGATTGCGAAAGGAGAACAACAACAACGCCAATAGCAGCAGCAACAACAACAACCAACGTGAAATACAGACACAGAAAGATTGCAGCAACACAGTGAAATGGAAAGGCTGGACGGGAGGTCGAGAAACAAAAACACGTTACAAACAACGTCCATAGGGCTGAAGGCTGGAGAAAAATGGGTGCCGGGATTAGGGAGGTAGACAATGCCATGAAATCCTATACTCCATTGAAGGACATCAATGCACCCATGATGAGGGACAGGAGAGTTCTCCCCCTTTGAGCGGAGTAAGCGCGTCTGTAGTAGGTCACCTGGTGATTTGTCAGGGGATGCCTTCGTTTCCTCTTTACACTGTTGTGTGTCTCTCTGGATTGTCTGTTTCCCTGTCTGTCTGTCTGTCTTTCTGTGGCTGCCTGCGTGTGTGTCTTGTCTCTCTTTCTGTGTCTGCCCCGTTTTCTCTGTCATGCGCTCTCTCTCTCTCTCTCTCTCTCTCTCTCTCTCTCCTCTCTCTCTCTCTCTCTCTCTCTCTCTGTCCTTAATAGAAGACTTTGCAGCAGGATATATTCTATATTCTAACCTTGAGTTGTTAAAAAACAAAACTAGTAAATACTGAATTACATTTTGTCTCTGATGATTTTGAAAAGGCATTCGATTCAGTGAATAGGAAAGTAAATTGGGCGATTCTGAAAAAAAATGGTATAATGCTGTAATGATGTGTATAATCACGTGTTGGCTTGTGTTCGTGACAAATGTTGATTTTTTTAAAATGTTGATTGTCTTAGAGGTGTGAAGCAAGGTTGTGTATGTCCTCAATTGTAATTGATCTATGGTGGATTTTTTAAATGGTATTCGAACAATGCCTGGTAGGTCAACACATTTTACTGTTATATTTGCGGGTGATGTTATGTGTTATCTAATGTACTTGCTGGACACCAGATCTAACTTAATCGTCCAAAAGTAGGGACAGATCGTTTATGCCCAATTGTTAACATTGAAAACAAAATGTAAAAATTTAAAAAGAAAAATGTAAAAGTTTTCAGAGTGGATGGGCACAAGCTTTTAGGGGAATATGGCAATAGTAAAATGCAAAAGTTTAAGTAAGTGACTCGGAGAGAGCATTTGAAGACTTCGACTCACAGTTTGTTGCCTAAAACCTGTATTCAGTGTTCTAAAATATTCAAGCAGATGTTAACTGCACATCGTGTGAAAAACGGCTTGAAAAGAAACTCAATATTATTAGTTTTGCTGTATTGCCATGCCAGTGACAATATCCTTAAAAAAAAACTGTACAACACAAAGATCCTTCCCAATGTTACCTGTCAAAACAGAATTAAACGACGACCTTGCCAGAAGCAGCTAAATGTATTTCTGTGTGGATAATTTTACAGATTAAGCAATTAAGATGAAGAAAAGTAAACTAACATTAATCTTCGATAACAATTTTGTTTAAAAGAAACAGGCTTTCAAGATGATCCTGTGTCAGCGCACGCACGTGTTCACGAATGTGTGTGTATGTGTGTATGTGTGTGTGTGTGTGTGTGTGTGTGTGTGTGTGTGTGTGTGTGTGTGTGTGTGTGCATGCATTCGCGACTGAAATATGTTACTATTCATTTTGCTCGCCCTCTGAAGGCTGTAAAGCGGAGCGGACAATTACAAAAATACCTCTCTCTCTCTCTCTCTCTCTCTCTCTCTCTCTCTCTCTCTCTCTCTCTCTCTCTCTCTCTCTCTCTCTCTCACTCTCCACTGCATGAGGGACAAGGGACTTTAATGAATCAATATTCAACATCTCTCTCAATATGTCATCCTGTTTGTTTGTTTAATTTTGTCTCTGTCTCTATTTCGGTTTTTGCATCTCTCTCTCTCTCTCTCTCTCTCTCTCTCTCTCTCTCTCTCTCTCTCTCTCTCTCTCTCTCTCTCTCTCTCAATATGTCATCCTCTTTGTTTTGTTTGTTTGATTTTGTGCCTCTGTCGCTGTTTCCGGTTTTGCATATCTCTCTCTCTCTCTCTCTCTCTCTCTCTCTCTCTCCTCTCTCTCTCTCCTCTCTCTCTCCTCTCTCTCTCTCTCTCTCTCTCTCTGTTCCAACAGACAAATTTGCTGTTCACCT
>JADBJO010000610.1:312500-315000 GCA_016801955.1 Conus betulinus | reverse complement strand
CTCCAGAAAGATGTTGAAAAAGGACTGGAGATAGTAGGCACCCTTGCCTGACTCCGACTGTGGTCGGGAAGAACTGGCCCTGCTGGCTATTGAAAAGTACTGTGCTGCTGGAGTGTTCGTAGAAGGCCTGGATGACTTGGACGAGCCTCACTCAACGTTCAAGTCTCTGATAACCTGCCAAAAGCCGTTGTGCCACACCCAGTCCAATGCCTTCTTAAAGTCAATGAGTTTGTGGAAGAAGAGGTCCTTTTGGTGTTGTAGATGCTTTTCAATCAGGACTCGGCAGTTGAAAATTTGTTCCACAGTGCTCCGCCCTCTTCTAAAACCTGCTTGTTCTTCTGATAGCAGTTCCTCAGCCTTGGATTTCAGTCGGTTGAGGATGATGCGAAGCATGACTTTGCTGGGGTGGCTGATCAGACTTATAGTCCTGTAATTTTGGCATTGTTTGAGGTTGCCTTTCTTGGGTAAAAGAATCACCAATGGACTGGGTCCACTCTGTTGGCCACTTCTTTTCTGTCCAGATCTTCTGACAAAGCATTGTTAGTACCTCTGTGGTCTCTTTCCCTCCGTATTTCACAAGCTCAGCTGGGACATTGTCCACTCCTGGGGATTTCCCTGGCTTCAGACTCTGTATCGTGGCCTCAACCTCCTCCTTCAGTACTTGGAGACTGTCTCACTGTCTGCGGGTCGTTGGTTGTCCTGCAAAATGGATGTCTCCGGGTTGAGCTGGTAATTGTAGAGGCCCACAGTATTCTGTCCACCTCTTCAGGACTTCTTCATTCTCTGTCAGTAGCTTGCCATCCTTATCTTCGATGACCGCTGATCTTGTCTGGTTAGTCTTATTGAGGGTCTTGAGTGTGTTGTAGGCTACTTTGCTGTTCCCTGCTTCCATGCCTTTCTCGATTGCTTCGCACTGCTCCTCTATCCAATTTTCCTCAGCTGTCTTCATCTACTTCCTGACTTCTCTGTTCACCTGTTGGTACTGCATCCTGGCTTCGTCGCTGGAGTGTTTCTTTCCTCTCTAGTTCCCGCCTCTTGTCACATAGTTCTAAGACCTCGTTTGTAACCCAAGGCTGGATCTTCTTCTGCTTCTTTCCCACAACTTCTTCAGCTGTTGTAGTTAGCACCTCTTTGATGTTATTAGCAAGGGTGTCTACATCGCTGTCCACTAAGTTGAGGGCAGCAAACTTCCCGCCTACTTGAGCCTGGAACACCTCTGCAATTCCGGGTCCTTCAACTTCTCTAGGTCAAAGCAGATGCGGGGGTTCTTTGGACAACGCTTACATTTTAGCTTGAGCTTGAAGGTTGCCAGGACAAGATCGTGATCGCTGCCAATGTGGGCGCCTGGAATGTTCTTGTTTTTGCTTTGTTGGTGCTGGACTTGTAGCGTTGTGGGGCCAGAATGAAGTCTACTTGGTTGTGAACTTGCCCATTTGGTGAGTGAGTGCCAGGTTTTGATTCTGAACAGCTTGTGTGGGTGGAGAGTGTTGGCTAGGGTAAGTCGATGGCATTTGGCAAACTCCAGCAGTCTAAGGCCTCTGTCGTTGCTTTCCCCAATGCCAAATTTTCCTGCTGTACCTGCCCAATTCCGGGTAAGCATCTGGGCTAACCTTGGCATTCCAGTCTCCCTGGATTATGAGCATGTCTTTCTTTGGCACTGTTGCTATGATGGAGTCAATCTGCTCGTAGAACTCCTCGATTTCCTCGTCGTCATGGTCTGACGTTGGAGCATAGGCCTGGATGATCGTCAGGTTATGGGGTTTTGCAGAGATACGGATGGAAATGAGTCTGCTTGAAATGGGTGTGCAGCTGATGACACTGCCTGCGATTTCTTTCCGTACAATGAAGACCACACCGTACTCATGTTTCTTCTCTTCCCCAGAGAACCGTATCTTGTGTCCTTCTTCCGTTGTTGTTGCACCGAAGCCAGTCCATCTGACTTCGCACAGTCCTATGAATGCCAGCGCTTCGCTTCAGTTCGTGGGTAAATTCTTATTGCTTGCCACAGGCATAAAGGGTGCGAACATTTCATGTTCCGATGGTTGTGCTTTGGGTGGTTAGGTTGATGTTTTTCACTCCAGTAGCCCATTTGTCGCTCCCATCCTGAAGTGAGTCAGTGGGACACGCGGTCGTTGTTAATCCGGGACCCGACCGATCCGGCTCGGTATTCTTTTGGCTTCCTCATCATGTCCTTTCAGTGGGCTTGTTGAAGCTTGGCGGCGCCCGTCTCCTCTCCAAAGCCAGGACCGCTAGCCATAGTCCACAGAATAAGGAGTGGTACGCCCTCGGTCGTGTACAATTAGCCGTTCGGTCCATCGTGGGACCCTTCCGCCCTGGCCGTTGGCCGCTTGCTGCAGCTCTTCCGCCCAGTGGTGCAGTGTAAACATCATCCCCTCACGTGGTTTAGCCCGCCAGCTGAAGCGGTTTACCGGGGTGTGGCGCTTGGAGCCAACACGTGAGAGATTTAGGGGGTGGATGATGAGGTCCAGTGATGCCCGTC
>JADBJO010000610.1:290000-292500 GCA_016801955.1 Conus betulinus | reverse complement strand
AGACAAAAAGATATGAAAAAAAAGAAACCAAGAAAGAAAGAAAGGCAAGGAAAGGGAAACTTACAGAAAGACGGTAAGACTGAATGACAGATACAAAGGTAAACAGAGAAAAAGGGAAAAAAAGGAACTGGAAAAGAATGGAAAGAAAGAAATGAAAGAAATAACAACAAAGAAGACTAATTAAACAACTGGTAAAGGGGAAGCAACAGAATCATCTCGTGCATCTTAGCAAATACGTCGTTAGAACATCAGAAAAAGAACAAAGCAAGAAACGATAGATCGTCTTACAATCTCGGGACAAACAACTGTCTTTTTGTTTTATTTCCAACGACACAACGACCTCCACGCAATGGGAACTAGGACAGATAGACAACATCGTTGTTTTGGCAACCTTCACCTATTTTAATGAGAAAACACTCCACAGAAAGAGAAACAAACCCGACAAACAACGATGGTCGTATTTTTTTCAAAATGTTTGAACGATTTTAAGACACTTTCGGTGGCATCAGGTGCAATTTCAGATTAATGAGATGAAGCATCCGGAATTGATCCATCTTTGGAAATGCGATAGAAAAGGAGATTAAAATAAAACGAAAGAAAAGAAAAGGAGAAAAGAAGGGAGCAAGAGAGGAGGAAAAAAGAAAGACTGAAGATAAAATGGAACACAACAAGAACGAATGAAAACTGAAAAGATAGAAAAGACAGAAAGATGAAAACAAACAAAACATTTAAAACACGGAAATAAGGAAGACAGAGAGAAAGAACAAAACGCTGAAGAAGATACCAAGAAACAGAACGCAGAGAGAAAGGTAGATTGGAAGAAAGACAAGAAAGAAAACAGAAAAAAAAAGATAGATACAAAGAAAGAAGAGAAGACAAAAGAAGGAAGAACAAAGAAACAATTGAAAAGGAAAAGAAAACAAAAAAAGAAGAGAGGAAAACACAGACGAAACACCCAAGGGGAAAAAAAAGAAAGAAAAAAAAAAAAAACACAGAATGACAGAAGGCAAGAAAGATGCAAGAGAAACGTATTGAAAAAGCAAAAAAAGAAAGAAGGCAAAAAAACAGAACAAAAAGGAAAATGAACGCTCATTGCCCGTCCCACCCCGCCTCATGCCCCAGCTCTTCTGCGGGTGAAATGAAAGACAGAAAGAAAAGGATAAGGTAAGAAGGAAAAAAAAATGGTTGAAAAAAAGACAATAAATGGAATAAAGAGAGAATGAAACAACAAATATAGGAAGAACGAACCAAAGACCGACAGAGATGGAATAAAGAGAGAATGAAACAACAATATAGGAAGAACGAACCAAAGACCGACAGAGATGGAATAAAGAAAGAATGAAACAACAAATATAGGAAGAACGAACCAAAGACCGACAGAGATGGAATAAAGAGAGAATGAAACTACAAATATAGGAAGAACGAACGAAAAAGACCCACAGAGGAGAAGGTAGAAAGAAAGAAAGAAAGTAGCAAAGACAAAAAGAACAATGTCCTGAAACCACGCTCAAGTTTTCAGGTGGTTTCCATTACTTACATAAACATTACAAAAGAGAGACATCTAGAAACACCTGCGATAAAGACAAAGTTGTCTATGTTACTGCGTAATGCACACACGTGTGCACCGTGCGCGTGCGCGCGCGCGCGCGCACGCACACACACACACACACACACACACACACACACACACACACACACACACACACACACACACACACACACACACACACACACACATTTACAACACACAGACATATACAGACACACACACACACACACACACACACACACACACACACACACACACACACACACACACACACACACACACACACACACACATACACACACACGCATTTTACTCAAGCAGGCGCGTATCGAAGCACAATTTCTCTCTCTCTCTCTCTCTCTCTCTCTCTCTCTCTCTCTCTCTCTCTCTCTCTCTCTCTCTCTCTCTCTATATACACACTTTTACAGAAAGTGAGGAACATGTTAATGATAATGATACTCTCTACTCAAAAAATAAAAAAAACGGACGCATATCAACATAGGGGTTTTTTTTTTTTTTTTGGGTTTTTTTTTTTTGCGTTGCTTTTCAAGCAATTTTTTTTTCAACCCTAATGTTACGCAATTGCTGTGCCATCCATCCTCCGACAACAAATGCCCTTGCAGGGATTAGGAACAGTAAAACAAAATTATCAGTCATTCCCTGAGTAAGCTCACAAATCTACACAATTATCCGAAAATCGCATTGATGTTTCAAGGATTTGCACGAGACGAGGCAGCTAGCTCTGTCGGTGTGTTATTAATTATGTGTATGTCTGCTCGGAAAGAAGCGACACAGCCATGCAGGGGGGGGGGGGGGGGGGGGGGAAATAATTGTTTGAAATGACGTATTGCTCTGGGTGTCGTGAAATGCTGAACGGTGTATCAGTTGATAGAGAGAGAGAGACAGAGAGAGAGAGGAGAGAGAGAGAGAGAGGGAGAGAGAGAAAGAGAT
>JADBJO010000610.1:280000-282500 GCA_016801955.1 Conus betulinus | reverse complement strand
GTCTGTCTGACTGTCTGTCTGTCTATGTTTCTTTTTTTTTTTTTTTTTAGTAAATACGTCTACATTCATGCATGAACAAAGCTCAATTTAATGTGTACAATTTCCAAACATGTTTTTGTGTAAAGTTCTAGAGTCTATATAATTCTTACGATAACGGTATTGTCTTAATCATGGTAGTCAGTCAGGAAGCATCTTTGTCTTCTCCTGTGTGTTATGATGGTCTGCTCTTCGGTTCCTATAGTGCTTCGTACTCTACAAGGCGCCTCTGTGTTCTGTTGCAGTGTGCTGTACTGTGTGCCCATAGCTTTTGCCTTTGTACCTTCCTGCGGCCGTGCACTTACCTCTGACTTCCTACATTTACATAGGGGATACACTGATGAATACGTGCATCCTGAAACACTGTGTGTGTGTAGAAGACACAAAGAGAGAGGAGTGAATGAGGGAGAAAGAAAAGAGAGACAGACGGACAGACAGACAGCATATAGACAAACAGGCAAAGATACACGCTACAATCCGATGACTTATCCAGAAAGGGCATCTCATTTGAAAAGGCGAGTTCATAAAAATGGAATATAAGAAACACCAATGCAATCCTTTTTATGTCTTCTGTTTTAGCTACATTAATGCAGGAAGGATTTGTTATAATGAACGAGCAAAGCCTTAGCTATATTTTCATCCCCTGGTGACATGAATAGCGCCCGTCTGAATTCTGATGGTCCGTTACAATATTTTGAAGGGGTACATTTAACTCTTAGGTCTTAAAGCACTAGACAGAAAAGGGCTTCATTTTCATTCGTCAGGAGAGAGAGAGAGAGAGAGAGAGAGAGAGAGAGAGAGAGAGAGAGAGAGCAGACAGACAGACAGACAGACAGTGAGACAGAAGCAGAGACAGAGCCAAAGACAGATAGAATAATGCAGTGTAACTGAGACGGGCGGGGAGGAAAAACGGGGAAAGCGAAGGCAAAATCAATAGAGTAAGAGACAACCCAAACGAATTAAGACCGGCTTTCATGTGTGCATTGCAGGGTTGTTATGGCGAAACCGTCATTTCCGGCCAGTACTGGTTGTCAGGAGGAAGTGATTCCGATGGGTTGCTCTGGAAGCGGAAACGCTTGCATATGAGGTTCTCTTCGATGAGTACTAGGAATGGGCTTTGTTTGATCGGACGTCTTCCATCACCGGACAGTTCCGGGGAGAAAGCAGGGCTGCGGGGTAACGTATACACCGAGCCTGTGTCAACGTCTGTAGGTTTGGTTGTCATGGCACACGTGAGCTGCCTTCTCCGTCGTCGCATACTCTGATTTAAGGGGGTATAATCTATACTCTCGCACACGACGCTGACATGCATCGTCACCATTACTTTCGTTCTTATCATTATCATCATCATCGTCGTCATCATCATCACCATTATCATCATCATCATCATCATCATCGTCGTCGTCGTCGTCGTCGTCGTCGTCGTCGTTGTCGTCCTCGTCATCATCATCGTTATCATCATCAACATCATCGTCGTCGATTCTGGTAACCGCATCCAGGGGCCGTTAAAAGCAGCCCGCATGACTTGCAGGCATTTCTTCATATGTTGTGGTTCTCTGTGTTCCTCTGAGAAACTGGTGCAGGACAGGTGAGTGCGCTCCCTTACCTGACGTCTTGACGACAGTCTGTTCTGTGCTTCCAGGAGAGTGCTGTTGTCAACAATGAAAACGTTCTGTTCTGAGCAAAAGAAGTAATTACACGTTCAGATTGCTGGTCAGTTGAACAGTGGTTAACCAACAGTCTCTCTGTAAGAAAAGGAATGATCCTGGTTCAGGTCAACGGTGGACAGTGGTTCCTCAGACCCATCTCCAGATAGTCACCAGAGCAACAACAACCCACAGACCCTGGATTTTCATGCCAGTGTGGAAAATCTGGCAGGACCGTTAAATCAGGGTATGCCCTCGGCCTTTTATGATACCAATATATTCGACGACAGCAAAAACTGCGGCAAGCATGGAAAATTGGGAGATAGGACAGTGACTTTGCCATGGTCAGAATTAGTTTCTCTGGTGAATGCTAGAAATCATCTTTCTGAGGGAAGGGATGGGGATGGGGATAAGGCTGTTTGTCTGTCATACGTCACCAAACCGGAGGGATAACGTATCTGTCATACTGGGGATGCATTTAGTGTGTAAACAGCGGCTCAGCGGTTTAGCGACAGACAACGATCGATACATCGATGACATTCGGTTTCCCAGCCCGGTGTATCGCACATCACCAGACTGAGCTGTTAAAAGACAACGAGACCACTGGATTTTCATTGTGGTGTCCTGTATTGATCCAGCTGTAAACGTAGTAGCAGAGACTATCGACTGAACAGGCTGCCCTTTCCGTGCCGGGCTCGTGTGTATGAAATCAAGTAAAGCAGGCAATCACCCTGATGCGTTGAAACACATAAAGCCTCTTTCGACACTAGCAGTGTGTGTGTGTGTGTGTGTGTGTGTGTGTGTGTGTGTGTGTGTGC
>JADBJO010000610.1:260000-275000 GCA_016801955.1 Conus betulinus | reverse complement strand
TCTCTCCTCTCTCTCTCTCTCTCTCTCTCTCTCGTTTCGTCCAAGTGTAGAATATACAAAGATTACTCATCGTTACCGGACATCCATCTAAATTCTCCGCACAATGTGAAAATTCTACAAAAGTGACTATCAATATGCAAAGAATCTAACAGACGGATGCACGAACAAAAGAACAAAAAAAAAGAGTGAATGAGCAAGTGAGTGAATAAGTGAATGTGTGTGTATATATATGTGCATGCGCGCGCGTGCATGCGTGTTCGTGTGTATGTGTGTACGTACATGTGCGGGCATGTATGAGTACATTTGAGTTTGATATACCTAAATACTGCAAATCAGTTTCCTGTTCTTTCTTATGAAGCAGTATATTTAAAAGTAGACTGGTAACTTAGGTCGATTAAAACGTCGGATATTCTGTGAACAGCTGCAGATCTTTTTTGTTGTAAATGTATTTGTTGGTTAAAGATAATCTTCCCTTTCTTCATCGTTCACTCAGACAGGAACCCCAGAGGCACTGACGAAGGCTGGTGTATGGCGGAGGCCCTCCCAGTGATCCATAGAGCTTTTCCCTCATCGGTGTGTTGGCAGGCCAGGTCTCTGCCCTTAGCTTTTTTATGTGTGGGACAGTCATGGGGGAAGTGTTCCACTATCACTGGGGCTGTACCGCATGCGCAACTTGAAGACTCGCCACTGTGGAATTTTGTGAAGATGTGATGTCTCAGTCTTGAGTGCCCTGTCCTCAGTCTCACAATGCTCACTTGGTCTGATCTGGGCGGCAGGTAGTTTGCATCCTTCTTGTTGAAGTCTGGGTGCTGCTCAAGCCGTTTTCTTTTTCGCTTCTCCTTGATAATAATTTGGGTTTCTTCAATGGAAACGTCCTGCTCCAGTTGGGGCTGCTGTTCTCCTTCCTGTGCCCATTGGTCAGCTTCCTAACTGTCGTATATATTGCGGTGTGATGGTATCCACTGGGTGACGGTATTCTCAGTGGACTGCTGCAGAATGGCCACGGTAGAGACAAGGGAGTTGAGGTCCTTGTTTCGTGGATTTTAACAGCCTGTAGTACTGATAAAGCATCGGAGAAGCTGACGACTTCGGTATGTATGGCCCCTCTATCCTCATACAACATTCTGGTCGCTGACTGCAGTGCAATTGCCTCAGCCTTGAAGTTTGTAGAGAACTTGCCAGTCAGGATGGCTTGTCGGACAGAAATTCCATCCATCAGCTTCAGGAAAATTCCTCCACCTCCGATAATCTGAAGCAAAGCAGTACCTTTGTTTTCCGGCCTATATTTATGTTCATCTTACCTCAGAGGATGACGTGATTTTCAAAAAAATGGTATCGTTTTGCTTAAGCTCTTTCCTTAACACTCCTAGAAGGACACATCCACTACGACAGTTTTACTTGCTTTTCAATGCTATGCAGTAAAATTGCTTCTGCGTCTTTGTACAACTGGTTCACAATTTGGAGGCAAAAAATGCAGTGTAAAAAATCAGTTTCATCAATGCAAAGGTCACATTTAATTTTTTTTGTTGTTACTTTCATCTTTTGGGAAAATAATGATTCTGAGGTAAATGTTGTGATTAATTTTCACTTGTAAATCGCACAGACGCACTTCTTTTGAAATACTTCTCGGATATATCCGAAAGTCCTCATTAGAAACATTATTCTTTGTTACATCTTACTAGCTTATGGCTTTTAAAACTGTTTATTTAAACTTTGCCTTTTTGCATCCATTTCAGCCAAAATGTTGGGTCGGCATTACAGAGGGTATTATATTCAAAAACAATGTTTGCTTTGTTCTCGTTCAATACCAAAGAAAGTTCGTCTAAATCTAGGATTCGATTTTCAGTTCTGTGCATTACGTCTTTCATATGTTCAATCCTTTTCTCTGATTAAGTGTGAAAAAAACAAGGTTTTACCCCTCATGCTTCATGAAGTATTATGAAAACAGCCTTACATGGTTACAATTACTGGTGTTTACGTCTTCCATCTTTATTTCAGAGTTATTGTTTGAATAAATGGTCATAATGTCGTTCCAAAAGTGATTTTCTATTTTGTATAATTGTGGAAGTTGTTTTGATCTGCAGTTCATCATAAACATATTCTGTACACTCACAGTTCAAGTCAAATGCCATTTTGATATGGCAGCCAGTTTTGACAAGTAAAGCAGAAGAGTTTTCCAGTTCATTGCAGTTACAAACATCTTTTGAACTCCACAATATTGTCCATTTTCAGTCCTCCACTATTATGATCGCTATTCGTCGATTTTCTTTTTTCTTGTTCAAAAGCTTTCCGATTGCTGTGTTTTTCTGCCATACAAACCTACACAGCATTATATTTACCTTATTGAGGACTACGTTTAGTATACCTACACTTTGCATCATGTAAGGTAACTGAGTGAACAGAAAAGCTTCAATAACAACAAATTTTGCCATAAATACTTACATCTCTTTTACTTCTTTCTTTTATCAAGTTTTGTATCTTACTGATGTTAGTTTTCCAGTTATCTTCAACATTTCTGGCCATATTATCTGCTTGAAAAAAAATGCTCTGAATCATCATCAACCGACGGAAGAGGCACTTTGTGATCCTCCGCGCCTTCGCCCATCTGTAATACTTTTTTTTTTTTGCGCTGATTCAGGCCCGGAAAATGTTTTGAAAGACTGATATGTTTAGAGCCAGCGTCATAATCTTCCTTTCATGCCTTTTTTAAATAAAAATTCCGGCATAATTCCGTCACTGCCTGGACCTGATCCATTCTTCATCATTTGGCGAGCATCATTTGTTCCTTTGAATGTAATCATTCCTTTGCAAAAAGATGCCTCTTCATTCTCTGACGTGTTAGATTTTCATTCAGCAAGGTGTTTGTAACTTCTTTTTACATTTATAGCGCTAGCTTTCTGATTATATAATCCTTTGTGAAACAATACTTTCTCTCGTTGTATTTCTTTTTGGTTAGTAATAATTTTTCCTGACTCGCTAATAAGCCTGTTGACTGCATTTCTCTCTCCTCGGGCTTTCTCTAAATTAAAGAAGTTTTGGTGTGTGTTTTTTCACCCTTCAACCCCATTTCATTTTAGCTCTTACTTGTGCATCTTTAGTTTTTTCGACCTGTACCAGTTCTACCTTTGTTTAATTAATAGTTGGTTTGTCTGCAGATGTTCATTTTTAGAGTCGTTTACTAATGTTTTTCTGTTTGTGAAGGCGACACACTGGAATTGGAATACTTTGTTTTTCTTTCTGGCATGATACAATCTTTCTAGATTCAACACAATTTTTTTCTTATTTCAGCTTTACAGAGTGTCATTGGTCACTTTTGATTATTACATTGAAGACGTGGTCTCAATTGTGTAATGGTGAATTACCTGGTTTATAAAGGAAAAGAATCTGCTGAATATTCTCTACGAGTTGAATATTTCAGAGTTCAGGGAGGAAGCCTTCTGTAATTAGGTTCCGCCATTATTTTCCCCACACTTGATGAATAGCTACATTCCATGAATAGGCGATATAATGATCTCATTTCTTACTCTCCTTACAAACAGCAGCAACAAGCTGATTCCGACAATTGTTCGTAACAATCGCAAGAAAATTCACCAAATTTGACAAATCATCCAGCCGTATACAAATATCATATGAATTTTTATTTGAGAGAGAGAGAGAGAGAGAGAGAGAGAGAGAGAGAGAGAGAGAGAGAGAGAGAGAGAGAGAGAGAGAGAGAGAGAGAGAGAGGCTCTATATACAATCTAGATTCTGCTTTAAAAAAGTTTTATCTTTAGTATAAAAAGGAAGAAGAAAAAAGAAGAAGAAAAAAAGAAAAAATACAGGCAAATGTTGCCTGAAGGGTCTACACCTCCAAAAGGGCATCCTGCGGTAATCCCTTCAGCCAGTTTCTCACATGCACCAAAAAATAGAAACATCCTCTGATTGATAGGAAGAGTCGCCAGAGTTTTTAATCTCGTGCAGCAAAGGTTAAAAATGGCGGAAAATGTCTTTCCGGTGAGAGACGAATCTTGAGAGGAAGTCGCTATCGATCTGGTAGGGACCTCTGGGATCTCTCTTACCGGCTCTGTGATCGTGTCCTGGAAGATGCGTGACGGTTCATCTGCCCTGAGAGTCAGAATGTCCGTGCATTGTAACAGCTGCACGCGATTGTTGTGGTCATATGTTTATTTTGTCGTGATCATTAAGCTATTAAATGGTATAGGGTAACAGACAGTGACGTGATTGTTGCTGCTATTAGTGTTGTATGGTGTAAGTTGACAGACAGTGCCGTGATTGTTGCTGTTGTTGCTGTGTTGTTATTGTTGTTGTTGTTGTTGTTGTTGTTGCTGTTGTTGTTGTTGTTGTTGTTGTTATCGTTTTTTGTTGTTGTAAGTTTCTATCTCCTTTTGAATGCCACAAGCCGTCTTCGAAACGAATCAACGGTGCCAGAGCCACTGCCTGTTAAAGGAGATAGGTTCTCCACACTTTGACCAACATTGCCAGAGATGGGGCCTTAAAGAAAGTACCTTTTCCACAATCAAACCGACGGCTACTGTCTGTTAGAGGAGGTATCTTCTGGACCGTCAGACTAGCAGTCCCAACAGCTACGATCAGTTAAAGAAGGTACTTTCTTCACAGTAAGGCCAACAGTGCCAGAACTGCAGTCTGTGAAGAAAAAAGGGACGTCACCCTTTCCGCAGTCTGTGGAGAAAGATAACTTTGGCTGTATTTTGAAATGTCTACAAAAAAAAAAAAAAAAAAAAAAAAAAAAAAAAAAAACGCTTTCCATGACGAGAGTTCGCATACGATTTCTTTAGTTGTACCTCTCCATGGCAAACTGCTGGGGAAAAAATGCGTCTATGCAAACACAATCTACCAAAGTCCCAGGTTTAATCATTTACATTGTCTGAGTCGAATGTTTGCTTTAGTTTGTTTTGCTCTTGTAAATTGTTTTTTAGAAAGAAAGGAAAGATTATCAGATGTGACCTACGATTGATTTCAGGCTGGATGGTCTGCACTGATTCGATTAAAGTATTTTAAGTTTTTCGACGAAAATTCCCCGCTAATGTATTGCTGAAACCGCCTCTCTGTGCCTGTGACAGTCAGCGCGAAATATAGCTGGGGTTGTGTGCTTTATGTGGACGTCTGTCAATCTGAACTCGGTAGTGTACGGTTTTCTCTCTCTCTCTCTCTCTCTCTCTCTCTCTCTCTCTCCTTTTTTTTTTTTTTCTTTTCCTTTCCTTCTCTCTCTATCTCTACACTTCTGCAGCCGTCGATACATCGCTATTCCACCTTTCGTTTCAAGGATGGAGGTATGTTCAAACCAACGGAGAGATAGTGAGAAGGAGAAGAAACTCATTCAACCAATAAATGTATTCAATTATGGACAACTCCAGGCACAGTGTTTCGCTATGTTGATAAGTTCGTAAGTCGACATCTCGCTTGCCTTTGTTCTAAGTGGGCTTTCTTTCTTCTTCTTTCTCTTTCTTCTTGTTTCTCTTCTTCCCTTCTTTCTTACTTTTTTTTAAACTTGTTCTCTATCTTTCGCTTCAATAGCGATTAGAGAGAATGCCCCACACCTACGGGAGAGGGACGACGTGAAAGAGGGGAAATTTAAACCCATAAATGTATTCGCACATGGCCAAGTCCAAGCTATGGTGTTAACGGTTTTGCTGTGTATCGGAGTCAGTTTTATGGTCGCTCTCTCTTCTTCTCTTCTCTCTCTCTCTCTGTGTGTGTGTGTGTGTGGTGGGGGGGGGGGGGCGCGTGCGTGCGCGCGCGAGCGTATGTGTATTTAAGCGCACGCGCGCGCGCGTGCGTGTGTGTGTGGCCGCGCTCCTGCGCGCGCGCGCACGTGTGTGTGTGTGTGTGTGTGTGTGTGTGTGTGTGTGTGTGTGTGTGTGTGTGTGTGTGTGTGTGTGCGTGCGCGCGCGCACGTGTCTGTGTATGTGTCCCTCTCTCTCTCTCTCTCTCTCTCTCTCTCTCTCTGTCTCATTTTATCTCCTCCTTTTTCTTCTTTTTCTTTCTTTCCGTTTCTTTCTTTTCTGTCATGGTACAATTAAAGGTCACTTCACCAAATATTAATCTATAAATAACCCAGACCATTTTTATCAAGCACTAAAATATCAGAATCCTTAAGAGAATGTCGACTAGACTAAAAAAGAACATGGAGACGTGCATGGTGAATGAGAGATCATGACAAAGAAAAAAAAAACAGAGTGGGAAATAAGAGAGGATGGAGTGCCCACATCAAAAAAAGACAGGAGGAAACGGGTGGAAAAGAGAAAGCCGGAGGGGGATGGGGAGTGGGGGTGGGGGAACCTTGTGTATATGAAAATGGAAATAAGGTACTCTAGAAAGTAACAGAAAAAACGAAGTTTTAAAAGCAATGTTTACTCGTGGTGTGTGGTTCTGTTAAGTGAAGCGACAACAAAGTGTTTTTTTCCTTTTTTACCTGAACAGCATAGCATAATGGACAGAAAACGTTTCGTTACATTTCAGGTTTCCCGTTTCCTCAGAGATATTAATGAATTATGCAGGAGGAGAGTGGCTGCTCACATTACGATTGTGGCCTTGAACATTTGGTTTTGGTTTACCGAAAGAATATGAATTCCAGAGAGGACGTGATAGGCGACTGTATCAAGATCGATAGCTAGCTAGCTAGCTAGCTAGCTAGCACGCTAAATTTACAACCGTTGTGGGTGTGTATGTGTGATTTTCTTACAGAAAGGGTGCTGATTCGTGATGGGTGTGTATGGTTAGTACATGTGTAAGTGTACGTTAGATGAACTTTGTTCATAATTGTTATTGTGTTCATATATAGAGTCAGAACACGTGTGCATAGGTCTTTTGATTACTACATTGAACACGTGGTCTAAATGTGTAATTGTAAATGACCCGCTTTGCAAAGGAAAAAAAAAATCTGCCGAATCTTCCTTATAAACAAATTGAATGTTTCAGAGTTCAGGGACGAAGTCTTCTCTAATTATGTTCCGCCATTATTTTCCCACCGCACGGCGAATAGTAATATTCCATGAATGGGAGTATAATGATCTCCCTTTGCATTCTCCTTGGAAACAGCAACAAGTTGATTCCTACAGTTGTTACTACCAAGTCACTTGAAAATTTGCTACATTCGGTAAATCATGTAGCCCTATATAAATATCATATGAATATTAATTTCACACTTCACACACACACACACACACACACACACACACACACACACACACACACACACATACACACACACACACACACACACACACACACACACACACACACACGCTCGCGCGCGCGCGCGCGCGCGCGCACACACACACACACACACACACACACACACACACACACTCACATACACACACGCGCGCATGCATGCACGCGCGCGCGCACACCACACCACACACACACCCACACACACACACACACACTCACTCACTCACTCACACACACACACAGAGAGAGAGAGAGAGAGAGAGAGAGAGAGAGAGAGAGAGAGAGAGAGAGAGAATCTGGATTCGAACTAAACTTTTTATCGTTTGAAATCTGCTTAATATTCGATTTGAAAAAGAAAGAAATGATTACTCAAAGAGCTAAACCTCAAAAAGGACATAGTGTCTTATTCTCTTCAGCTATGTTTTTCCTCAGGCACTAAACACAGAAAGAACCTGTGACTGGGACAGAGAGTCATCCCTGTTTTCCCCCTCAGGACAGCAAGGGTTAAAAATGGCGGAAAATGTCTTTCCGGGTGAGACGAATCTTGGGAGGAAGTTACTATCGATCTGGCAGAGACCTCTGGGATCTCTTTACCGGCTCTGTGATCGTGTCCTGGCAGATGCGTGACGGTTCATCTGCCGTGAGAGTCAGAATGGCCGCGCAATGTGATAGCTGCACGCGATTGTTGTGGTCATATGTTTATTTTGTCGTGATCCTTAAGCCGTTTAGAGGTATAGGTTGACAGGCAGTGCAGTGATTCGATTTTTCCTCGTTTTGTGGTGGTGGTGGTGGTGGTTGTGTTGTTGTTTTTGCTGTTGCTGCCGCTGTTGTTGTTGCTATTGTTTTATGTTGTTATTATCTTTCTCTTTTTCCACACTGCTGCAGACCATTTTCAAACCAGTGCCAGAGATACAGTCTGTTAAAGAAAGTATCATCTCCGCAACCACACCAACAGTTTCTGTCGGTTAAAGTAGATCTCTTCTCAAAAAGCGGATCAACAGTCCCACAGCTACGGTCTGTTAAAGAGGATACTTTCTTCACTGTAAGGCCGACAAAACCAGAGCTACTGTCTGTGAACAAAAGATGCTACTCTCTCACCCACTATCTGAACAAAAGAGGGAGTGAGCCAAATTTTTTAAATATCCTTAAAGACAGTTTCCATGATGAGAGTTCGAACGCAATCTCTAGAGTTGTACCCTTCCGTGGTAAAATCCCCAAAAGCGCATATGTAACGCAACCTACCGAATTTCAGTTTGATCGTTTACATATTCTGAGTCAAATTTTTGTTTAATTTGTTTTGCTCTTACGAAAAACAAGAATACCCGAGGTGGCCTATAAATGATTTCAAGCTAGATGGTCTGCGTGGTTTCAATTTCAGTTTCATCAAGGAAGTGTCACTGTGTACGGAGTATTTCTGTATACGCTACACCACATCTGCTAAGATTCAAGACCACACTGCGCACGATTTCAAGCTGATGGATAAATGAATTAGTAATGACCAAGATGAGGGAATTTAAGAAGAGGGTTTGAACTTGGGCACAGACCTAACATTGTCGGCGCCATTAATATCAGGCTCTGTGTGTGTGTGTGTGTGTGTGTGTGTGTGTGTGTGTGTGTGTGTGTGTGTGTGTGTGTAAAGTGGAAGGTCCAAAGATCTAAGTGTGTATGCACTGGTGTGTGTGTGTGTGTGTGTGTGTGTGTGTGTGTGCGCGCGCGCGCGCGCGCGCGTGCGTATGTGTATGGGTGCACGCATACACACACACACGCACGCTCTCTCTCGCGCGCGCACGCACACACACGCACGCGCGCGCGCGCGCACACACACACACACACACACACACACACACACACACACACACACACACACACCAGTGCATACACACTTAGATCTGTGGACCTTCCACTTTACACACTTGCATTGCTTTATTACCAGTGCGTATACGTTTACAGTAAAAACAGGGGGCCGTAAGAGATTCAAAGTCTTGTCTCAGTTGGCGTGTGTTTGGTCGTTTGTGTCTGCCATTGGAAAGACCCACTATGAGTCAGCCCCATTTTCTAGGACTCTTCGCAGTGTTGGCCTTGAGATTATTCCAAAACTTTTTTGTTGTTGTTGTTGATGTTTCTTGCTCTCCCTTTAAGTCAGGATGTACGGCCACTTCCTCTGTTGTTGCTGTGTCTGAAAGATGGTCTGTTGTATAGTGGCTTGAAACTGTTTTTGCTGAGGTGATTCTTTAGATTTCTTATCACATCAGATCGGCTGAGCTGTAATCCAGTTCCTACCATTACCTTGCCTACTAGTGTGCCTGCTCTCTCATTTCCTTTGACCCCGCATGTCCAGGGCAGTAAATCCACATGAGTCTTCCAATGGAAGGCTGCACATTACTTCATGCCAAGCAGGGCTTCCCATTCCACTTTCCCTTTTTTTTTGAAGCAGGTTCATCGAGTCAGTCAGTATCATGGCTTGTTCAGGTCTAAGCTGATGTGTGGATGAGAGCCAGTGGAGTGCTTGTGTCACCGTTTCTACCTCCATTGTTAGACTTGAAGTTGTTAAACTGTATGCACCATTGCCTTCTTGGATAGTTCGGCCATTTTGCTTCACTGTGTATCCCCAGTCTGACTTACTTTTGGTGACAGAACCGTCAGTGTGTGTAACAATATCTTCTTTTATGCCGAGGTTTTCCACCTGCACCTGAATTTCTACGTTGGTTTTGCCTTCTGACCATTCTCGACGACGCCTTCCAAGCTTTGGAACGGTGGCAATTTGATACGAGGTGTTTCAAGTGATCTGGACACTTTCCCATTTCTTCGTTTCTTTGAGTTCCGATAACTGGCACACAAACAATATATCGTCTTCTGCCTGACCCATCCATGATTTTAAACGTTCTAGACGAGTACCTGTTGTTTCTTGACTGCTGCATGTAGTGGGTTTGGGGATTTTCCAGTGCTCTAAAATCTGCCCTCCACCTGTGTTGATTTATGTCTGACTTGCATTGAAGGAAGGTCAAGCGTGTATCGCACAGACTCAGTTGGAATGTCCTTTGTAGTTCCCAAACCCGGTCTCATTACTTCATTTTGAATTCTTTCTAATATAGAAAGATTGCTCTTGGACAGTGTTGAATGTCCTATTCCATAATCAGTCACACTGAGTACGACAGCGTGATACAGTCGGCAGCGATGGCGCTGTTCAATGCCTTTAGCTGGCACTGCTTTCATGGGAGACAGACACATTTTGCATTTAAGAATGATATTCTCAACATATTTTAAAAGGTCAACATTATATCAAGCCTTTACACATAGCGTTGGTTGTCAGTTGAGTCAATTTGTAGTAACTGGTGAAGGTAATTGTAATTGTCTAGATATTTTGATGCAGAAAGTGCAGACCAGTGTGTGGACTTACGTAGGGTTGATGATCAATCAATTTTCTTGACACCATTGAGCAATATTGTTCATTTCTTCTGAACTGCTTTTGTTCTTTCTCGGGTATTCTTTGATGTCTTGTAGATCAGACCGTCACCTGCTAGTCTCAGCACTCGAGCAGTTCCGTTACAATTGATGTCTGCAAGGCCTTAAATGTAAACATTGTATGAAACAGGGGAGAGAGAAGAATCTTGAGGTAATCTCATGGAGAATTTGTGAGGCTCGGACATCCAGTCTCCAAATAGTAGGGTAACATCGCGCTACTGAAAGGCTGCTGCAATCCGTCGTGCAAATGTCCTGCTGCTGTTTCCATGGTCCAAGGAGCAGCTCCACGAAAAAGCGAGAACTGGAGTTTGTTGTGTGCATCATCCAGGTCTAACGCAATTACCAGGTTTTCTTTCCTTTCTTTGGAAGCCTTCAAGTACTCCATAGGCAAAAGCGGCTGCATATCTCATGTACCTTGTTCTGCAGTATTGATTTTGTTGTAAACTATTTTAGGTATGCCAACGAAAATTCCCCACTAGTTATGGTTGCATGCCTGCTCTGGTGTACTTGATTTTTACCTCTCTGTGCCCGGGATAGTCATGCGCGAAATGTAGCTGGGTTGTGTGCTTTATGTGGACGTCTGTCAATCAATCTTCGGTGCTGTACGATTTTCTTTGCGTCTGTGTCTCACCGTCAGCAGTCTTCTGTCTGTCTCTCTTTCTATCTTGCTGTCTCTGGTTTTGTCTGTCTGTCTGTCTCCTTCCCCCTCCCCCCCCCCCCCCTCTCTCTCTCTCTCTCTCTCTCTTATATGTGGAACTCCCTCCCTGTCGATGTCAAAAAACAGCCACACTCACCTCTTTCAAAAACAGTTTTATCAGATAATTGGTTTTGTCAACTTCAATTACTAAAACTTGAAAAGCGCAAGTGTAGATGCGTCTTTATGCCTCTCTGTCTCTGTCTCTGTCTCTCTCTCTCTCTCTCTCTCTCTCTCTCTCTCTCTCTCTCTCTCTCTCTCTCTCTGAGTGTGCGTGTGTGTGTGAGTGTGCGTGTGTATGTGTTTGTATGAGTGTGTGTGTGTGTGTGTGTGTGTGTGTGTGTGTGTGTGTGTGTGTGTGTGCGCGCGCGCGCACGCGCGCGCGCGCGCGTGCTTGTGCGCTTTGTTTGTTTGTTACTTAGTTGTTCTTCTTGTTTGCTAGGGGCTCTTTGTGAACAATTTAGCATATTTGATGCATGCTGTGTACATTTTGGTACTAGTTTAATAGAATAGTAACGACAAGTATGAAAAAACTACACTAAACGTTTACCGTTGCAAAATAAAGAACCATCGTCAACATTCTCTCTCTCTCTCTCTCTCTCTCTCTCTCTCTCTCTCACACACACACACACACACACACACACACACACACACACACACACACACACGTACACACACGCTCACATACACACACACATGCACGCATGCGCACACGTATAAATGCACACACACACACACACACACACACACACACACACACACACACACACACACACACACACACGTGCTGGTACATAAACGGACATACATATGTCGTAACGAACAGAGACAGAAAACCCCTGAAAGCAAAAACTTTAGGAACAGAAAGGCTGACGAACTGACGCACTATTTTTACTTGAAGGCTCCATGTTGTGCTACATGCAAATACATCTTCCTGATTATCATTTTTTCTCTGCTTGCAGATGTAATGATCGTGAGCCAGCTTACGGTATCTGGAACTTAAGGCGTGGGCGAATCCTGTCTCATAGAAAGAGATCCAGTCATAAGCCACGGGTTCCGACCTCATTAGAAGAGATCCCGTGTCCCAGCGAGTCATTTAATCCTGTGAGATCCAGACCTACAACAGGACACCGAGTGTCACGGCAAGAGATCCAGCGTTTTACAGCATGACATCCACTTAAACAAGAGACCCAATGTTACAAAACATTCAGAATCGCAGCAAGAGATCACACACACAAAAATCTAGTGTTTCAACTAAGATCCAAACATACGACAGACAGGCTGGAAAGAAGGTTTAGCCGAGCCCTTCTTTCCAACCAATTATTTTGGTGACTTCCTTCCACCTTCTACCGCGCAACCAATCAGAATTGCTGTTACTAACGACCTTTGGGGTAGCTTCTGCCGGTGGAGAGTGACAGAGTGAGACAGACGACAGCAGTTATCTCATCCGGAGATCTCGTGGTCTAGAACGCACCCACGGAACTGCTGGATCAATGCTGAGCTGGCCGATCACTTCTTTAAAGTATGTTCGGACATACAAGCAACCGAACATTGAGTCCGTGCGACAGGTCACCAGAGTAAGTTTGTTGGTGAGGACGAAGGAATTTAAACCAAAAAAAAAATGATGTATGAAACATTGCAATTCTTGAATTACCACCACCACACTCTCCGACTGCATCCCGCATCCTACAGAACTTTTCCCGATTTTCGTTTCATAAGTGATGTTTCCCCCAACGTATGTCATAAAAAGAAAAGAAAAGAAACCCGATACAAGATCCTCTTATCTTCTCATGAAAGGACCCCTCGAAAACACCTCATCGCTGTAACTGTGCCCCCTGTCTGTGAATCTACATTTGCCTGCTTACACTACACACACGTCTTCATTATCACCACGCGTAATGCACCCTGGCAGGCTGACGAAATTGTGGCTCATTTTTCTCCGTGTAAATCAGACAAGTTGGAGTGTATCAAGATTTCCCAATTCAAGCGTCATTCCACGGCTTTCCTTGTCTGCAGCACTGATAATCTAAACACTTGGGCGCGGAGTCTTTACATCGGTCTTTCTGGATACAGGCCCGTGTGGTCTGGACTACCTTTCTATTCCCGTGTGAACATTGTAGAGAAGTTGTTTTGTGTTTTTCTGCGGTCCAAGCACAGCAACTTTCCTCTGAAAATTCTGGCATCAGCAAACATAATCGGCTGACTGAGACTGCTGTCAATACAGGCACGGTGTGGCATGTCGGGAACTGTTCACTTCAGCCTGTGAGATAGATTCCACAGATTGACCAAACCCTAGAAGACTGTTCTGTTATTTAGGGGTATCTTCTGGGAATAACAGAAAGAAAAGAAAAGAAAAGAAGAGATATATCTTGACACAGAGAGAGAGAGAGAGAGAGAGAGAGAGAGAGAGAGAGAGAGAGAGAGAGCGGGGTAAATAAAAAGAAAAGACGATATCAAGGAAGAAAATAAGAAAATGTATTTGCCATTAAGATCTATAAAATATGGAACTGCGTGTTACATACATACAACAATTTATAGGTGATTGAGTAAGAAATGTAAACTCATCAAACTGAAAATAATTGGGTTTCGCCAGTGTAATTCTAAACAGGGTACAGTAAGATTCAGACACCGTGATCGATGACCTGTGCCCTACACAGGATCCTGATGTGTGTTGTTTGTAACTGAACCTTGTGTCCAGTTCTTTCCGTTGTTCGAGAGCCGAATCCATGGGAAATTTTGCAGGCACGTTACGTTGAAGATAGTGCTAAGCTGTGTTTACTTCTAATAATATTTCAATAGTAAGACTTTCTTTAGATGTCACCATTACAGTTCATATTGTGATCGTCCCAACGGTCAAATGTTGAAAACACTGACGTTCTTCTGAAACGCCATGAGCGGAAGACTTGCCATCTGTACGCAGAATTTCAAAACTGTTGACATGTGAACGCTGCTAATGCTGACGATGTTGGCCTCTCCTATGCAACCATGATTTGGCCGGCATATGATGCGAGTGTTGGTATTGCCCATTTCACACACACACATACGTACCGCAGAATACCTGTACATTGTGCATCCCTCTCAGATATACAACAAAAAAAAACACCGCTGACACAAGGAAAAAAAATGAACAGTTTAGATTCCAAGCGACAGGCGTGGTGCAAGTAGATAGCAAGTGTTTAGTTTTTTTTCTGGCGTTACTGCACAATACTTTCTCATTTCATTTAACGTAACGTGCGTGAACAGACGTTCTCTGTATGGTCGACGGAGAACAAGCTGAGACTGACTCACTATCTGACACCACCGTCACCCCGACACTCATTGAGAGTCACCATGAGCGCTCAGTACTTGGTGAGTTTCAACGGCACGGACCAGATGGAGCTTCTGGCCAAGGACGAGCTTGCTGGAAGCGATCCGCTGGACCAGGACTCGCAGACGAAGCAGAAGGAAGCTCTGTACTACATCGTGGCCGTCATCACCTTCTACGCTCTCACCTTCATGATCCTCTTCTGCAAGTACGCCCGCTTAGAAGAAAGAGCTGGACGATTCCATCCCTTATTTTCCCGCTTCCGCCCGACGCCAAAACGTCAGCCAATGGGAAGCGAGAGGAAAGGGATCACCTGGCCTTGCGGAAGTATGGGCCACGTGACAAT
>JADBJO010000610.1:225000-242500 GCA_016801955.1 Conus betulinus | reverse complement strand
TTTGTCAGCTGCTTTTAAACACCCCTCAAACATTCCAACCTCAAGGTCCAAGAGCTAAAGCTCTCAAAGAAATCAAGAATCGCACAGACATCGTAATCAACTTGTAGACGAGGGCGGGGCAATTATGGCGTGTCGTAAAGATTTGTATTTTGATGAAGTGAACGTCATTTATCAGATGGTACTTTTTATGGAAAAAAAATCATCCTCATCAATAAAAAACAATACTTTGATTCCCAAAACCATAAAAAGTGACATCTCTTCTGGACATCTGCCTCCTGAGGCGTTATCTGCCATTGCAAGTCAACCCCGTGAACCCCATTTCTATCTCCTTCCCAAAATACAGAAACACACAAAAATCCTGGTCGACCAATCATTTCAGTCTGTTCTTGTCCCACTAATTTCATATCTGAGTTCTTGGACTCTGTCTTTCAGCCTCACGTCGCAGTGCTTCCTACCTACGTTAAAGATACCAAACCATGCTCCTAGCATCTTCGACCAGTTCATCTTTCCTGACAGTCCTCCTCGTTGCCTCTTCACCATGGATGTGACAACGTTGTATACTAACATACTTCACAATGAAAGCCTTACAGCTGTCAGTCACGTCCTCAGAAAAGCCATCTGAACATTGATATCATCACCATAGTCCGTCTTGCAGAACTAGTACTGACGTTAAGCTCAATCTCCTTCGCTGAAAACCACTAAAGAATTGTACATGGAAGTTGCCATGAGCACCAAAATGGGACCATCATATGCATGCTTTTTTTTGTCGGATACGTGGAAGAAAAGATATTTCGCACCTTCCAAGCAAAATGTTTTGACCTCTTCAGACATTGATGACGGTATAGGAGCTACACCCAGTTCAAAATCTGACCTTCTACAATTCGTAATATTTTTTTCTCCAATTTCCACCCAGCTTTTCTCTTTACCTATGAGATTTCGGAGACTTCTGTTTCGTTTATGGATATCCAACTGTCCATCTCAGCTGACTCACAACACCTGTCAACTGTTTTTCTACAAGCCCGCAGATTCTCATTCCTGCCTATTGTATTTATCTAGTCATCCACGCGCTGTAAAGGACAGCATTCCCTTCTCCCCCCGTTCCTATGTGTCCGACACCCGCGCAGTGATGACCAGGATTTTGTGGCAAAGGCACTAGAAAAACGCATCCTTTTTCAAGACACGTAGTTGCCCGTATACCTTTGTTCAAGAGGTTCTTGTTCGAGCAAACTCTGTCTCCTGATCAGAAGCTTTGATGTCCAAACCTGATGCAGACAGCGAACACCGTATTCCGTTGACACTTGTCTGCCACCCCCATAGTATACCTGATGCAGACAGCAAACACCGTATTCCGTTGACACTTGTCTACCACCCGCATAATATTCCTGTCAAAACATCCTCTTACGCCATTTCAAAATCTGATCCAAGGCTGAAATCGATCTTCCTCAAACCTCCCCTCATCGCCTACAAGAGAGACAAAAACCTTCGCGACCACCTGGTACGAGCCAAGCTGAATACAAACACCAACAACGAAAACTCCCCGTGCAATCAATCGGGATGTCAAACCTGCTCCTTCATTGACAACATCCACAGCATCACTGGCGCAAGAGAAAAATTCAGTGTCAAATCCCATTTCACCTGCCAGTCCATCAACTTGGTGTATGAACTAAGATGCAGCCTCTGCTCAAAGTTGTACGGTGGGGAGACATATCGCATCCTCAACGATCGCTTTGTGGAGCACCACAGAGCCATCCAGTTGTCCCATCCAACACGAGTGGGGATTCATTTCAATGCTGATTGCCAAAGCCAGACCCATATCTCCTTCACTGCTGTTTGGCAAAACCACTCCTCAGCTCCACAAAGAAAATTATCTCTCGCCTTGTCACCACAATCCCTGATGGACTCAACTCCCACATCTGACTTTTTTTTTAGTTTGAATCATTGCAGCTGTTTGCCCACTTTTTCCTTTCCCAACCCTCTCCTCCATCCCTCTCTCCTTCTACACCCCCTTCCCCAATTTCCCCATCCCACCATCTTTATAGTCATACCCCATCTACTTCTATAACATATCTATAACGACATTTAGAGTGTAACATATGCACCCAAGATATCATCCCCACCATCCAGGTATGCATACACATAGACACACGCACATGTGGACAATTCATATGCACCAATTTTGCAGGAGTATCCATTCCACGTCCCTTCCCACATACCCTCTCACTCCCGCGGTTTTTTCCCACTCATACACACCCTCAAGCGCCCCCTTCCAAGCATAAGAGACCCTGCTCTATTACTCTCTTCCTTTCTTTTTCTCTATCTCTATTTCTGTTTGCCTTTTCTCTCTATCTGCCTCTCCCTTATACCTTTGTTCAAGAGGTTAATGTAGAACACCACCTATGATTCCGTGGTGTTTGCAATGCCGCATGTCAAACAGCACAGCCCAATGAACTCTCCTCACGCAGGGCAGTGAAGGATGGGAAACGGGAGTGGCAGAGAGCGTTAAGAAGAGATGTTTCCAAAAGCGAGTGAAACATTTTCGTTTCAACGTCCTCTTTTCCATCCCATCTGCCACTTCCGTGTCTTCTCATTCCCTCCCATCCCTATATCCTATACCCATAAATCGTTTTCATGGTAACTGAGTATGGTAACTTGTCTTTCCCCACTGCATGCTTACTTCCGTTGTTTGTTTGTTTGTTTGTTTGTTGTCGGGCCTGACAAAGAAAACCAGCATGCTAAGGCTCATTTCTTCAATGTTCTTTTTTTGTATTCATTTTATGGCTCAGTGCTTCAGCATTTTTCTTTTACCTCCGCCTGCACTCGTTATGCTTAAAACTATTGCTTAAATATTTTGTTCTTCTTTCGATGATAAAGAACCTTCATTCATTCGCAGTTTCGCTCCAGTTAGTGCAGGTACGTTTTTATCTTCTTCCCATTCTAAAGAACTGTCGTTCATCAATAATCTTGCTCAAGTTAGTGCAGAAATGGGTTTTTCTTTCTTTCCATAATAGAAACAAGTTATTCACCAGTAATCTCCTTTCACTTAGTGCGGAAATGCTTTCTCTTCTTCTCAAAGTAAAAACAAAACTGTCATCCGTCAGTAATTTCGCTAGAGATAGATCATATACGTTTTCTCTTTTTCCAATAATACAGAGTCTCATGCACCAATCATCACGCTTGAGTTGGTCCGGAAATGGTTTTTATTCTTTTCATTGTAAAGAACTGTCATTCATCAGTAATCTCGCTTGAGTTGTTGCGGAAATGTCCACATCAGCGTCGAGCCTTGCCGTAGCTTTATTACCTTAACGGCGCGAAAGAGTTAAGAAGAGCGTTCATGACGAAAATTGTGGTTATATCTTAAAAGACAGTCCAGAAAACGTTCGGCTGGAATGTCTAAGGTGCTGATTTAGGATAAGAGACTGGGAGGAGGGCTGGGGTCCGGGGTCTTCCCTTCAACACTCCCACCGTCTCCCCTCTTCGCTCCATTGCCACTATTTTACACATACACAAATTCGCGCGCGCGCACATGCACGGACACACACACATACACACACACATGCGCGCGCGCGCACGCACGCACACACACACGCACGCATGCACACACACACATACACACGCACGCACGCACGCACACATGTACGTACGCGCGCGCGCGCGCGCGCACACACACACACACACACACACACACACACACACACACACATAACAGAAAGAGAGAGAGAGAGAGAGAGAGAGAGAGAGAGAGAGAGAGAGAGAGAGAGAGAGACGCGCGCATGCTCATGATCCATTTTCAGACAAAATCTAAGAAGCGTTGGAATAAGCGCAGTCAGAGAGGGACACTTTGCTAATGAGGGTCGTTTCACCCTTCAAGACGATTCTGTTCCTGGGAATTAGTACAACAGAAACGCGTACACATTTACAATGTAGCAACTTTCAAACGCACAGCAACGCAATCAGACATTCAAGAATATACAAAGATTATGCTGAGTCAACGTACTGTAGATCGAGGAAAATCGTGGTACGGTATCAAGCAAAAGCTAGAAGGAACGATTTCTTTCTTGGCACCGTCCCACACAGATGTTGACCCACGTATATCAGACTTCTATTTCAACAGCCTATTGCTCTCTGTCTTCTTCTCCTTTCTGTTAGCAATTACATTCTATTAAAAATCGTTAGGAACTAAAGACATTTAATTGCGTATTTCATTTCCAAAACTAAATTCCAGGATACCTTTTCAAAAAAAAAAAAAAATTCCAAGTGTACAGAATCGAACGTTGTTGTTGTTGTTTTTAAGTCGATTGAACGAGTTGTCCAGAGAGATTTTATTCCTAGGTCGTGAATTGTGTTGTAAAGAATTGTTATATTATCTCCAAAATGCCTGCTTTTTAAAAAGCCTGTATGGTCCTCAATGTTCCTTGATTTAATACTAATAGTAGTGGCAGTGGCAGTAGTAGTAGTATAGAGGAACTAAAAGTAGTGGTGGTGGTGATGGTGGTTGTGGTAGTGACGGTGGTGGTGGTGGTAGTAGCTTGTCACACATTTTTTTTGTGTGTAAAAACTGAAGCTACATTGTCAATTAGTTCGCACATCTTTATTCGTAATGTCAAACACTGGTCATTGCTGTAGGCGTTACACAAAGTTAAGGTGCGTGATTGTTTTTGTTAACTGAGATTCTATGCCTTAACAAAGGTTGCACCTTTATCAGTCTTATGTTTACGGTATATGTTCCTTTTTTCCTGACATTGTTCGAAGATCCTGGCCCTTCTGCGATTTTGAGGATACCAAAGAAAAGTTAAGTAATTTAAGATTAACACCTTATGGTAGAAAACTTCATGGAACTCTAAAAGAAGTTGAAGAAAGATAGAAATCCAGTCCAAATATATATAGCTTAAAATTGATACAAGCAGCATCTAATAACCAGTTTCAAAAATAAAAAACCGAACGAATGAAGAAACTGGACACTTCAAATGCCTGCAGGTAGAAGAACAAACACGTTCAGGTTTTACATGTTAGCTTAAGCTGTATTTTCACCATGTTGAAATAAATTGCATATATTGAACATTGGTTTAGACGAACGGCATGTTTTTGTCATCAAAGTAGGTTTTGAAGGACAATATTTGTGTTGGAGCCTTCTAGTGTGAAGCGGTATTTTTATCACCAACATTTCGCATTCCACTTTCACAGCCGAGGTGGAATCACTTTGCGGTAGAATGTTTCGAAACAGTGAGTGCTTCTTTTCCAAACTGTCGATAAGTCGAGTGGTGATTAATATAATGTGCTAATCTAGCACAGTGGCAAATCTCAGAACTGGGGTTGTCTTGGCCTGCTAACGAGGTCCTTAAAAATCCCCACGAACCTTTTTTTTTAATTTTCAGTTTCAACGAGGAGACTCTCCGGCTACCTCTGATGTCTTGCTTCGGTTTCCATGTCATCTTGATTTCACAGGAGACTGACCAGTTCCATGAGGTCATGAGGTTTCCATGTCATCTTGATTTCACATCTTGATTTCACAGGACTGACCAGTTCCTTCGTAAGGTTTCCATGTCATCTTGATTTCACAGGAGACTGACCAGTTCCTTCGTAAGGTTTCCATGTCATCTTGATTTCACAGGAGACTGACCAGTTCCTTCGTAAGGTTTCCATGTCATCTTGATTTCACAGGAGACTGACCAGTTCCTTCGTAAGGTTTCCATGTCATCTTGATTTCACAGGAGACTGACCAGTTCCTTCGTAAGGTTTCCATGTCATCTTGATTTCACAGGAGACTGACCAGTTCCTTCATGAGGTTTCCATGTCATCTTGATTTCACACAGAGACTGACCAGACCAGTTCCTTCGTAAGGTTTCCATGTCATCTTGATTTCACATAAGACTGACCAGTTCCTTCGTAAGGTTTCCATGTCATCTTGATTTCACAGGAGACTGACCAGTTCCTTCGTAAGGTTTCCATGTCATCTTGATTTCACAGGAGACTGACCAGTTCCTTCGTAAGGTTTTCCATGAATGTCCTGATACCTGCGATATAAAAAGTAAGTTCAGAAGTTGTGTCTATTTAAGTGGAATAACTGAGAGCTGATACTGCCTATGGCATACATTCTCCTGCGTAGGTAGGAGACAGGCCAGACGAACGAGGAAGTTCCCCTCCGTCGGCATTTATTTTCCTGATATCTTCAATGACATCACCCGTAGGCTCCGGACGTTTATTGACAGATGTTTACGTCAAACCCTGCACATCAGATGGTCTGAGAAGATTTCCAACTTCAACCTATGGAAAAAAAAATCCCAAAATGATTTGCGACGTCGACCAAGAGAAAGAAATAAACCAGAATTACCTTGCACTCTCCAACGTCGATTATGGAAAAAAAAAAAAAACGGTATCTTATAATGATCTTAAATGTCTACCCACAGGGGAAAAAACTTACGCCAGAATCTCCTCAGCTAAGACGTGAAGAAACGAAAACGGGGCTGGGTTGGACAGAACCTGCGCCAGCCAGCTGACCACATTGCGAAGCAGGCTCTGGGTGGGAACGCGCAGGGCCAGAGACCAATTGTGAGGCCTAAGCGGACCTGAGAGGATAGGTCGAGCAAGAGACGAAGGCCGCTGGGTGGACATGGGGGTAACTGATGGTAACTGACCAGAACTGGGCCCGTTGGAGAGGTGTTGTTGTGGCTATATGCTCCTCTGGACATCTGAAGGAATGAGTCAGGAATTTCAGGTTCCTGGTGATTAACATCCACGCAGATCAAAAAGTATCTGGGCAACAGTAATCTTCTCCAAAAATAGTGTGTGTGTGTGTGTGTGTGTGTGTGTGTGTGTGTGTGTGTGTGTGTGTGCTGTTTTTTTTTCTTTTTTTTTTTTTTTTTTTTTTTTTTTTGGGGGGGGGGGGGGGGGGTCGGTATCCTCCCCCGGCATTACTCCCGTGTCGCTCATTCCGTTTCCCCAAACCACAGCCACGCCAGTGTCTATTCTGTGACAGGCTCAGCACCTTCGCAGTCTTTAGGAGCAGTCTGCGGCGGTTTCTCGCGAGGCAGTCCATCAGAGCAGACTCCGCTCTGTCAAACACTTGTTTTTAAAATTGTTTGCGTAGTTGCTAAGCATGTGTATAATTATAGTATCGAAAGTGTACATTCGTATGACAAAATGAGGTAAATCTACTTGACGACTTCTATTTTGTGCAACACGGTTACAAAACTGTAAATGAAAATTACATTTTTAATGTTTATCCTAGCTGAAACGAAAACATGGAAACTGTATGTTATATGGACACTTTTGAAGTAAGATCTTCAGCATCGATCAAGTACAGTTACTTCCCCTTCAAAACTGAATATGGCAAAGAATGATTTCCATCGACGTGGGGGGGTTTACCCGCAGTAGCTGCTGTCTTTGTCTGTTAGCAAGATTATGCAAAAGCTACGAAACCGATTTAAATGAAGCTTGATGGAAAGATGGAAAGTGCCGTTGAAAATAATCCGTTACATTTATGGTTTGATCTGTGCTTGGCGATCTGGATCTATGAGCGGCTCTCTAATGCAGATCCACATCAAAGGGCGGATCAAGGATCTGTAGGCCTTCGATCTCCAGAGCGTCTGTTAAGTTTAACAATGAATCTCCGCTTGTTGCAGTACTGACCACAGACTAAAAACTCAAAACAACAACAAAAAAAAATGCCAGCTGAACTAAAGGTACAAAGGAAGAGATCTTTAAGCTTCCTAAATTTTTGCATATTTTCATTCACAGTTTCCTTAATCATGACATCTTTTTATTAATGGTTAATACCCTAGAAAAAAAAAACGGCGTTCAAAATCATTGATTTCGACAGTCTACATTTTTGTTTGTTGTGTGTTTTTTAGGATAGCAAGTAACTGTATCTTTTCATATTATTGTCGCAGCTGAAAACGGAGACAGTTTAACCCTACATTTGTGACGTGCAACTCCTAAACGTGTAAGAGTTTAACGAAAGTCAGTCAAGGTCAAGGACATTCAGGTCAAGAGCAAGTGTTTCATTTCATAATATAACGCCAGGTTGGAGGTATGGAAAGAGAGAGAGAGAGAGAGAGAGGGGGGGGGGGGGGGGGGGTGTGTGGGGCTGCCCGGAAAGCAGGTCTAAACCATTGAATCCACCACTCGTGATAATTCGGCCACACAAGCAAAGCGACCAGCAGAAGTGGCCTTATACCCGACATTTCCCTCTTCAGTCCGATAACGTGTCTCAGGGTGACGGATCTGAGACTAAGCTGAGTATGTGTCCAAACCGGAGTGCTCATTTCTGCTCCCTAGCAATCTCCTGCTCTCCTCCCCGCAGAGACACACACACCGCTCCACCAGAGTGATCAAGAGCCAGTTTGCTCTCCTTAAAAGTGAGGAAGATAACCCCGGTAGTATTGACACGTTTACTGCGTTTTGGCCCCTCAGAACCTTAGGAGCTTTCTGTACGTAGAATAATTGTTTTTAAGCAGGGGTTCACAAACCTGTCCAAGGTTTAAACTTCGGGGTAAAAAGTGGATCACCTGTGTGTGTGTGTGTGTGTGTGTGTGTGTGTGTGTGTGTGTGTGTGTGTGTGTGTGTGTGTGAGAGAGAGAGAGAGAGAGAGAGGTCAAATAAAATAAGGTCAGCGCCAAGAGAGAAAGAGAGAGAGAGAAAGAAAGAGAAGGGTCAAATAAAAGAAGGTCAATGCCATTTCAAGATCAGACACTTTTAGTCGATTCATTGTGTACTTGGTATAATACAGTGTACGGTAGATGACCCTGCCTGATAAGTTGTGTGTATGCGTGCGTGCGTGCGTGCGCACTCGTGCGCGCTCCTGTGTGTGTGGGGGGGGGGGGGGGGGGGGGGGGGGGGGGGGACTTTCAAGACCCAACACCAGCGATTGCGGGAATTCGAACAAGTGTTGAAGTTTGGAATGGATGTGTAGAAGGAGAAAGACTTTCTCTTTTAGCTTTAGTCGCAGAGTTACTTAGCTGATTTACTTTCTGACAATTATGATCTCAAGGTTCTAGTCACAGAGTGATAAGCTGATTTACTTTCCTGACAATTCATGTGACATTTTTTTCCGAAATTCTGATACTTTTATGTCACATTTGCATGCTCTCGCAAAATGATAAAATGGTCTATTTCAGACAAAAAAAATGCATGAGAACAAACTAATGATTGAAGAATGGCTGATCCTATTCCATTTGACACCTCTCTCTCTCTCTCTCTCTCTCTCTCTCAGGTGATCTCTCTCTCTTTTGATCCACTTTTTTACCTCTCACGCTAGAGTTTGTTTGAATAAGGTTAACTGAAGTAATCAATTACGTTGAATACTAATACGAAATGCATGTCCTAAAACCGTATGAATGTGGTATCGGCGTGTACAAATGGGGACCAAGGCTTCAGTCTCTGCAGATGCCTATGAAATGTCTTGAAGGACAAGACAAACCTGGCACTGCCCATCCCTCTGTCTCCAGATCGGGTTGGCTTGCTGGTTCACTCCACACGTACGGCGGATTGCGGGCCTGCTGGTTACATGCCACCAGTAGCATAGGAGAACCTGACTGGTCAAAATAACACTCCTTTCCCCGGACACAAGTGATGTGGTGGGGTGGGGGGGGGGGGGGGGGGGGGGGGAATACAATTATGTACAACCGTCCACTGAATCAAACGGTCCTCTAACGCTACAAACCAGAGAAATTACATCACCACCGTTTTCCATTTATCTACAATCTTCATGCATAATAGTACCGAAATGTGCGGGTCTTTTTTTTTTTTTTTTTTAACAAGCACCAAATGTATTCCATTCCATACTGTCTCTTTAACATGGTTACCGCTCTAACACATTCACAAAAAAAAGGATAAAGGCGGTAGACGGATTACTCCGACAGTATTCCCACTGTCATGTCGGCTATCAGCTGTCATTTTGATTCATCGTCACTAGCCTTGAACTTTGAATGGATTGGGGGAGTGAGGTGCGATGGGGGAGGATGTCAGCGCAGGGAGAGGAGTGGGGTAGGGTGCTGGGTCAAGGGGATTATTGATGACGTATGAACACGCGGACCTCATCCGAGCCCCTATAAAAGGACAGGCATTTGGGGGTTTCTGACCAGGGGTCTGAGACCACTGGCGGCCTACAGTAAGCGGGTGAGAAGGGCGGAACCTCATCTTCTGACGACTTGGACAGATCGCTCCCTGTTTTCAGCAGGAAGATTGTCTACAGAGTGGGTCAAGTATCTGTCTAATAACCTATCTGTCTACCTATCCATCTGTCTATCTATCCAACTATCTATCGATCTGTCTGTCTGGATAGATCTGTCTGTCCATCCATCCATCCATCTATCTATCTATCTATCTATCTGTCTGCCAGTCTCTCTCTCTGTGTGTGTGTGTGTGTGTGTGTGTGTGTGTGTGTGTGTGTGTGTGTGTGTTGTGTGTTGTGTGTGTGTGAGGACATAGCATCTTTTTTTCGATGGTATTTTACCGATTTTTTTCTTTTCTCATTCTTCATTAACAAAAAAAAAAAAAAAACACTGATTTTACCATAATCATAGAAAGTCTGACAGCGATGGTTGAGAAGACCACGTCATTATCAACACAAACCAAATCGGTTGGAGAGGGTTCCGGATACGGCATTAATAACACAATGACTTCTCTTCATCTGGCCCTTGGAAGGTGACTGACTGACTGAAACCAATTTATTGTCAGATTAACTCAAGGTTGTACTCGGAAGGTGAAAATGGGCAGCGCTGTGGAAACTCCCAAAGACTCCGGAGGATATCATAATTAAGTTCATTATCATGAAAGTGACATAGTGGCAAGACTTGCCTATGGGGAGTACAGACAGAGGACGTAAGACCAAAAAAAAAAAAAAAAAGAGAGAGAGAGAAAAAGAAAATCGTCGAGGTTACTGTCTCTCTCCCTTCGCGATCAATAGTGTCTGCCCCATAATTATTATTCGCTCGCTTGACGTCGCTCTCGATGATTAAGCTGAACGCAGGAAGGTGGGGGGCTGACGCCACATTGGGGGGGGGGGGGGGGGGGGGAGAGTTTATTTCGAAAGGGATGAGGTAGGTGGAAAAGGGTGGAGGTGGGCGAAATAGATGTGTCGCTTCATTTGGTTTTCTTGATTATGATGTGTGGTGAGCAAAATGACTCTGAACGTTACAGCTCGGTTAAAAAAAAAAAAAACCTGAGCCATCGTTTATTGTTCGGTTGATGGAATATTATCTCTGTATTAGTCTCTGTCTGTCTGTCTGGTTGGCTGGCTCTCTCTATTGCTGTGTGTGTGTGTGTGTGTGTGTGTGTGTGTGTGTGTGTGTGTGTGTGTGTGTGTGTGTGTGTGTGTGTGCGCGTGTGGAATTAGCAATGTGATTTCCTGTTTCCATTGTCAAACGTCAAAACAGCTTTACAACAACCAGTACATCTGTACGTACAGAATCCAACTATTATCCAAAATGTGGTAAACGCTTCTTTTTCTTGCAAGGTCATAAAAGTGCCAAGAAATGTGTATATGTACTTCTTTCTGTGTGTGAATAGATAGATACATACATACAATCACAGACAGGCAGACAGACAGACAGATACAGAGAGAGAGAGAGAGAGAGAGAGAGAGAGAGAGAGAGAGAGAGAGAGAGAGAGAGAGAGAGAGAGAGTTTTAAAGCATTCTAAGGCAGAGAGGAAGAGAGAGAAAGAAAAAGGGCGTCAATCGAGTCTATGTTCCTGTCGATCTGTCTATTTACCCATCAGTATGAGCTGGTCAACAGGGCCTTTTGGCTGCTCATCGTCCACTATCACTGTTAGTTTACAGCCATGCACATGAGGATAAACAAATCGTAATCGTGATTGATTCGTTTTGATATATGTATTTATTAGTTAGTTAGTTAGTTAGCTATTAGTTAGTTAGTTATGTTCTGCGCTCACTTTGGGGGTCAAGTATTATTACATATGTACGATTGTTTGGACTAGTTTGCAAACGTCGATGGCCCGTCGACAGAACGGAAAGTGATGGCGATGAAATTGATAACGGTGACTCCACGCGTGACGATAGGGTGTACGCGAGGGGGCGAAAAAACGGAGGGGGCAAAGGAGGTTAGAGATTGTAGAGATGCGGCGGGGGGGGGGGGGGGGGGGGGGGGGGGGGGGGGGGGGTCGTTCAGGTTAAGATTCGCCTGACAAGGCTTAACTGATTTTTCAAACTTGCGTGACATGGCTGAGCTGATTTCGAGACAACATGACAAAACTTAACTGGATTCAGACTTGCGCGACAGGTTTTAAAACTAGATTTTACAAACGTGACAACGCTGAACTGGGGTTAAGACTGCCTCCCAGTACTGATCTGGTTTTTGAGACTGAAGTTGGTCAAGGCTGCGTGACAGGACTGAAATGCTGTGGGTCTTAAGTGGGCTAAGACCACGTCACAGAACTGAACTGACGGGGCTGAACTGAGACTTAGCGACAAGGTTGGATTTGAACCCAGGACCTGCGAGACATGGCTTAAAAGAGGTCGACTGAGAGGGCAGAGAACATATTTCAGACAACCTTACAGGGATTGATAATAAAACGATGCTGTGAAGGGGGTGGGAAATGGGGGAGGGGGGGGGGGGGGGGGGGCGGGCGAAAGATTTAAGGCGGGGGAAAAGGAGAGGACTAAAGAGGGCGTGTGCCAGATTGACGTGGTTCCAGCTCCGCATTACAAGGCTGAAGTGGTTTCTTAGATTGATAGCACGTGTTAAAGGTGGTTCATAATCACACAGTAGTACGTGTACGTGCAACATTTAATTCTCTCTCTCTCTCTCTCTTTCTCTGTCTGTCTCTCTCTGTCTCTGGTTTGACCTATTGCTTGATTTTTTTTTTTCACTAAAAAAAAAAAGTGATAATAGAAGCAGCAGCAGCAGCAGCAGTGGCAGCAATGGTAGCAGTACCAGCAGTAGTGGTAGTAGTAATAGTAGTCGTCGTGAAGGTGGTGGTGGTGGTGGTAGTGGTGGTGGTGGTAGAAGTACTACTAGTAGTAGTTGTTGTTGTAATAGTAGTAGCAATCGAATAAGAAAAAGTAGCATTATAAAACTACCACAAGCAATAGCAGCAGCAGTAGTAGTAGTAGTGTTGTTGTTGTTTTTGATGTGGTGGTGGTGGTGGCGGTGGCGGTGACGATAGTAGAAGTGATAGTAGTTGTTGTCTAACCTTCTACTGCTGCCAGCAGAAGCGACAGCAGCAGAAACAGTATCAGCGGCAGTAAAAAAAAAAAAAAAGTGGAATTATTTCTATTACCACTATGATGATGCCAAGTGTCTTTATTATTATTCTTACTATTATTCCCGTTGCTACTGCTGGTGTTGCAGGTGCTGTTGTTGTTTGACATGTTCTTTCTGTACTGATAAATGCAGGGAGGATGCTGCGGTGGGTGTCGATGATAATAGTGGTGGTGGGGGTACAATGTGTCCATCATCCACGTCCCCCAACCACCCCCTCTGCCTGATGCACAGAGACTGCAAAAGCTGGAACAGGTAAATTCATCCTCTGCCCTCTTCCCTCCCCCGCCCTAACACCTCTGTCTCTGTCTCTGTCCAATGAGATTTTGCTGAGGATGCAAATATGTTTGAATTAAAGCAGTTTAAACAAGCAAAGTCCCGAAAGCGTGACGCTGCTGATCGCTTCTTTGACACGCAGATTTGTATTCTACCTTACACAATAAAATGTCATAAAACATAGTGGGGTCTGATATAATCATATCCTTTAGGCAAGATGAGTGTTCTCAAAAAGGAAATAGTTTCCGTGCATGTGTTTTAAGTAACTAAAGTATAACGAGTTTTTACAAACAAGCAGGTTGCCGCATCATCGATCATAAGCCACAAACGAGCATTAGAACAAACGGTGTTCGTAATGGTTTTATAATGGCAGATCGGCGTTTACTTGTTGTCTTCCGTGCCATGTTTACGTGAATCAAAAACGGCTGAATACTGACTTTTTAAAGGCATTTGATTCTGCTCGTGAAGACTCACGTGGCCTGCATCTGTTCTAAAACAAATGGGTTTAGGTGTGGTCTGTGAAAATGTGTGAAGCATAATCATAAAGTTGTTGGAGAATGTGTACGAACACAATTTATAAACTGCATGTGTGGCTTCAAGCAGGGCGGTATTTGTGGCTTGAGTCTGTCGTGTTCTTCAGCAAAATAAACTGATAGAAGCGATTGAAGAATGTTAAAAACCCGGTCGATTGCTGAAAACTGTTTCTTTGGTGTAATGCTCATAAAAGAAATCAGATCATTTAACTTTAAATTCAAAGAAGTGAAAATCCGTTCCTTGTAAATTGCAGTAAACCGATAAAGAAGAAAGAACAGGGAAATAAAGAAAGTCGTCAAGTATTGTGAATATTGATTCTTAAAAAAAAAACTAGCTATGATTGGTAAAAACATGCATTCAAAATGTATTTGAATCCAAGAAATTACCATAAAGAAAGCAGCGAACAGAATGTTTTATTTACAACCAAAAAATGCCTTTGTCATTAGTGTAAATATGGTACATCTAGATCACTATGAACAGTCAAATATATCAAATTTTCACGTAAGTACAACGAATGGAATTGAGCGATTTTAACCAGTCGTCTTGTAAACTGTTTGAACCGACAGGTGACTGAACAGCTGACTCGCCAACTGATGCTGCAGCGTTGTACGTTGAGGAGAAGAGTCGTTCCGAGGCCGACTCCGGGCTGAAACAGTGTGTGTGTGTGTGTGTGTGTGTGTGTGTGTGTGTGTGTGTGTGTGTGTGTGTGTGTGTGTGTGTGCGCGCGCGCGCGCGCGCGCGCGTGCGTGTGTGTGTTTGTGTGTGTGTATGTAGTCTCGACACAGTTATTGCACTTTACCATAATTGTTTCGACCGTAACTTATCAGTATAGGTATCCATCATTGTCTTTTCATATTCGTGCAGTGATGGATATATTTTGCAACACAGGTTTTTAGTAGATTGACACTGCCAAGCATTTCAATGGGGCATAGTTCCATATGGCTGCATCTATCTTTTTAGCTAGCTGTTCTGTTCATTTCATTCTCAACAGTTTGTATATCTGGAGCAGCTGTAACGGAAGACGAATTTCATCTTCGACCACACCACATGCGGAACATTTCCTGTGTTCTCTCGAAGCGTTTGTGTGCCCACCCTTCTTCTAACTGTAGGTCCTGAGCACTGTTTGCAAAGTCTGATGAGATCACGTCTTCGTTACTTTTAAACATTCGTTATGTATGATTCTGGACAGTAGTGTTCATTATTTTTTTTATTATTATTATTATTATTTTGTAAACGTATAGTCAGTCTTCAAGTGATCATTTTTTGTTGCGGGCCCTTATTTTATAGCACAAGGGATGTTAATGGCTCGATTTTTTAAATTACAATCTTCGCTTTCCATCAATTCATGTTAAGTCGCTATTCTTTGAAGTACTCATAAAGTACGTTTAGCATATTCTGTAGCCCACCTTTGGGGGTAGAAAGGTTTCTCAGGTCATCTGTATATCGTAAGCATGGGATTCTGGGCTGTTAGGAGTATCATTGTTCTGTTTATAGGTACGACGGTCATTAATAAATATTCTGAAAAGCGTTAGGCCTAATGTGTTTCTTTTGAGAACACCTTTCAGTAATGGTATCTTAGTGAATGGCCCGTCTGCCGTCTTTACACAGCTTTTGTTCTTCTCATACGGTGAGGTAAGGTAATGTTGCTGACAGCCCAGCCGACCGCAAAGGGCCATATCAGGGCTTCTTCTCATACACTGATAATGTTATTTTCAAATAGAAGCATCTGAGTTCTATTCTGTATAGTTATATTATCAATAATTCGTGCCAAATACTGTCAGAGGCTTTCTGAAAGTCGCATGATTTACCCTTTCTCTCATTTAGTTATCATCAATTATATTTCTAAGAATGAAAACTTGATCAGTTGATCTTTGGAGGGTTTTTTTTTTTCTAAATTAAGCCCGTTCGTTATTGTTTTCTGTATTACTAGTATTCATCTAGTTAACATTCGCCTAAAAAGTGTGTCTAGTATATTGCATATTGTTATCTCTCTGTAAATGTTTGGATTTAGGGGTCGCCATTTTTTTTGTTTTGGTTATGTTGATTCCTATTTTACAATACAGACAGAGTTTGGTTAGAGAATTAACTATGACGAGATGACAGCCCTGATGTGCCCTAGGCGGAGCTGAACCGAATGAATCAGATTGTAATTCTTTTCAAAAATTGTTCCTAAATAATCGGAGAAGTCACTGGAGGACTGGCTTTCATAAATTTCGTTTGCGATTCCGTCAAGTTTGGTATCTTTTAAGCTGATCTGAGGCATCCATATATCCTTAACTATAGTGGGTGGAATCTAGAAATAAGATTTTATTGCTATGGTTTTGATATGCGTGTATGTCTTTGTCAAAGAGTTTCTTTCGATGCTTTGTCCATTCCTGGCTTTGATACTTTAGCATTTGTGGATTCGGGTTCCTCTAGTTGTTTGAATGATTTTAAAGCTTTCCAAACGTTCTTTGGATCTTTTGTAAATAATCATCTGAGGCTGACAACTATTCGAACATCTTAATTTATCGTGTGCCTTGCTCTTTTGAAACCTATTTCCTTTCACACGATGTTTTGGGGGGTGGGGGTGGGTTAATTTATTTCGCAAAAAGTTGATCTCGCGTTTTAGAATACAACTCTCTTAAGCGAACCATCTTTTATTGTTGCTCCCCCCCTCTGTGTGTGTGTGTGTGTGTGTGTGTGTGTGTGTGTGTGTGTGTGTGTGTGGGGGGGGGGGGGGGGGGGGGGGGGGGGCGTGTGTGTTGATGATGATGATCGTTCTGTATACAAAGGCCAGTTTTACCAGGGTTTTTCCCCCCCGACATATTTATGAATTTGTACTGACAACATTAATATTTCCTGCAAACCTTGATGTTTCTGTTCTAGACCTGGTGCTATTTCTTTTGAGAGTGTCTCTATTTCAGTGGTCTTCGTCGCTTGTTTTCAACGTTCGGCAGACCCTTCTTTCCATTCATACATTTCTCGTTTGTTAGCGTGTTCTCTCTTGGTTTTGTTATACGTGTTGGGATCGAAGGACGGACTCTTCATTTTCTATTCATCCGCTAATTTCGGTACATATAAAGACAGTGGTCCATCTATTCCGTGAATTTCATTTTTAGGACATTTTCTGGTATCTGTTATGAGCAAATGAAGCAGTCTGTAGCACTGCTTCCATTTCTAGTGCAAAAGGATACTTTCCCTCCACTTTCCCTCCAACTCTCTTCATATGCCAAATTTAATATCAACAATTTTACGTCTGTTATTTTTTTCCAAACACAAAACATCAATACTTTCCCATAAAACAATCTATCATATGCCAAATTTTAATATCAAAAATTTTACGGTTGTTATTTTTTTTTCCAACACAAACATCAATTCAACGACATAAAACAATCTATGACCTGTCTCTCTGATAGGGTTGTCCATAAAACACCTGTTGTCAGCCCAATCAAAGACATACGTGGGTGGAAGCGTGTAATGAATGATTTCAG
>JADBJO010000610.1:197500-222500 GCA_016801955.1 Conus betulinus | reverse complement strand
GGCTGTGTTGTGGTAATTGAAGTAGCAGTAGTTGGTGGTTCATGAGGTGGTGGTGGCTGTTGTGGTAATTGAGTTAGCAGTAGTTGGTGGTTCATGTGGTGATGGCTGTTGTGGTGTGGTGGTAGATGAAGTAGCAGAAGCAGTGGTGGTTCATGAGGTGGTGGTGGCTGTTGTGGTAATTGAAGTAGCAGTAGTTGGTGGTTCATGAGGTGGTGGCTGCTGTTGTGGTGGTAGATGAAGTAGCAGAAGCAGTTGGTGGTTCATGAGGTGGTGGTGGCTGTTGTGGTAATTGAAGTAGCAGTAGTTGGTGGTTCATGAGGTGGTGGCTGCTGTTGTGGTGGTAGATGAAGTAGCAGAAGCAGTTGGTTGTTCATGTGGTGGTGGTTGCTGTTGTGGTGTGGTAGATGAAGTAGCTGTAGTTGGTGTTCATGTGGTGGTGGTTGCTGTTGTGTAGTAGATAGATGAAGTAGCAGTAGTTGGTTGTTCATGTGGTGGTGGTTGCTGTTGTGGTGGTAGGTGAAATAGCAGAAGTAGCAGTAGTTGGTTTTTCATGTGGTGGCTGTTGCTGTTGCAACAATAATACTCCTATTATCTTTATTTTTCAATAGCTACTTTTGGATCAGTTGTCAAATTCCACATTGTCTCTCTAGTTTGTTGTCGTTTTCATGCGTCCAATATGTTCTTAACTCTGATTATGTGCGGGTGTGTATGGCCGCGCGTGCTCCCTCGCGCGAATCTGTGTGTGTGTGTGTGTGTGTGTGTGTGTGTGTGTGTGTGTGTGTGTGTGTGTGTGTGTGTGTGTGGTGTATTTGTGTGTGTGTGTGTGTGTGTGTGTGTGTGTGTGTGTGTGTGTGTGTGTGTGTGTGAACGGGCAGAAACCTGTTCGTGGCGGAGAACACGCAAGCCCGCGTGGCCCCCACCACGGTGAAAAACACTGCTACAAGCACAATGGACACAGACTTTGCCAAGATTTAGTCAAGCGCGTGTCCTACGCCATTCCGCTGGAGGTCATCTCCTTACGCCCCTGAACACCTGGAACCCCTACAAGATCCAGTTCCACGGCAAGTATCTCACCAAGGACGCTGCCATTGTCACCCAGAACGGCCGCAACGGAGGCACCACCAAGAAAAGGCCTACAACGGGATTCACAGCAAGGCCTACTACCTGACCCCTGTGGAGTTCTTCTCTCCGGCAAGGAAGTGAGCCACGACCCGGCCGACACGACCAAGACCGCCACCGGAGTCCTGGATCCCCAGGGCAACCTGAGACTGATGAAATCTTCCGGCATCCGCACGCAGCTGCCCAACATCGCCGATGTTGGCGTGGTGAGACTTCGGTACCCTATCGTCCCCCTGAGCGTGGAAGGATCCCCCATCTGGAAGGAACTGGAGGCCCTGAGGGATGTCGTCATGGACTTGGACGCCATTTATAAGTACTTGAAGAACCCGCCGGAGGGCCTCAAGGTCTACAATGCCATGCCCAGTCATCACTGAAAATAAAGCCTCGAGGTCTTCGATGATTTGTCTTTGAACGAACGTGCAGATTAACAGCACGCAGGGATGCACACTGATAATGCTGGGAAGAACAGGAGGCGGAGGAGAATGTATAAAGGAAAATGACCCAAATCTCAAAGAACAAGTGCGTTGGTGACCTAATATTACTTTGAGACATGTTTGGAAACCCGCACTTTCTTTCTACTGAGGAGGCGACTTTGAAAAGTTCATAGCTGGAATGACTTTGAAAAGTGTATCCCAGTTTCAGTTATACAATAAAGACTGCAACTGCATGTGATAGTGCTTTTGTTTGTAAATACGGTGTGGATGTTTTTGCGTATATGCATGTGTGCGAGCACGCGTAGGTACGTGTGTTTCCGCATGTATGTGCGAGAAAGTTATGGCTATCGGTAAGTGTATAGGTCTACACGTACACGTACAGAAACATGCAGGCACACACACACACACACACACACACACACACACACACACACACACACACATGTATGCATATAAATACAAACACGCATATATACGTACGCATGCGCTCTCACTCAAACAGACACACATGCATGCACATACACACACACAGACATACATACACACACACTGACATACATACATACATATTTTAAAACCGCACTCGCTGTCCATTCACAAATCGTTCATTTCACTGACCGAAGTTTGCTTCATTGGCGCTTCTTTAGTGTCTGTATTTAAAAAAAAAAAAAAAAAACGCTTTTCTCCACAAGAGTCATATTGAAAATGACCGGGATTCTGAGATGCCCCACACTCCAAAACACACACACACACACACACACACACACACACACACACACACACACACACACACGATATTAGATGATCTTAGACATAAAAATTAATAATTTTAACTGGAACAAAAAAAAACCTACACACTCCGCTTATCACCGATTTCAAAACTTTCAATTCCCATCTCTTACATGACATTTACATAACTGAAATACCCTAGAGGAACAAGAACTTGATCTTCACAAAACTTTTGCAACTTGGGAAAGAGCTATCGCAATCTCAAGTCAGTACTCACATTATCAAAATTATTCATCACAATACCTACCTTTCTCCTGATAAAGCAAGGTCAAAACTGGGCATTTAAACAAAAGTAGATGTACAGAATTGTTTTCTCTGCAGACACAAGTAATACCATGACAAGATTTAGTGTTTCAAGTATTCAAACATTGATTTCTGAATTAATCCACCAATATGCTTTGAGAACGATGGTAAAGCAGACATTTTCTGACTACAATTTTTCTTATGAAAGTATTTTTCCATATTTTAAACTCGTTCAACAGAGGACACATTTAAGAGATTTTTAATGGATTTTCAGCGTGACTATTCGCTCCCTCTTTTGCCAGACTGCTACTTCATTCCACATTATACCACAATGAGATGGAACCCAACAAAAATCAATTCCAATGTCTTCAGATACTAAACAATGTAGTAAATGTTTTATTTCACAAAAGAAATCTTTTCTGACTCTGCACACTCTTGTGAGTGTAAAACTTGATTTAGAATCAACACGCAGTAAAATTTTATAAAAAGCAAATGATATCGTATATGTAAGTCAAAACCTTCAGTATTGTACATAATTCTGAGGTAAAGATTGAAAACCCTTCCCTAAATAACATGATTTCCGGACTTTTAAAGCTGGTATTACAAAGCCAGAACCACTGGCAGATGATTCCATGACCGACCCATCTGTAAACACTTTCAAGTGTTTTGGATAGCTGGTTTCTAAATGTTCACGAACTTCAGTTGTCAAAACATTTACACTGTCACCTTTCTTTAACATGGTGTATTTGTAATCAAAAGAAGCATTCTGATGTTCCCAAGGAGGCATTTGAGGTACCGAAGGCAATTCTGGTATAGCAGTAATATCAATATTACAACGTGATATAAAATCAGATGTATAATTTCTAACTGGTTGAATATATGACATGTTGTTAGACCTTTTAGGAAAATCTTTACTGGAAACCATCAGTACATCTTCGGTAGCTGAATTTTAACAGAACAGACGTCTGACAACATACTTGGATACATCCAATATTCGCTTGTCATTTAGGAATAATGTATTCGTTTCTTTATTTACATCTGTAAGTGTTTGTATGAACTGGGACTCCAAGAGTTAATTCCAAGCCTTACTATCTAAGCTTTGCCATTACTTTAAAAGAGAATCAGATGCAGAGAAATACACTTCCTGTCCGTATGTTATTTTCTATCGTACTGAAGTGATATATAGCTGTAAAAGGGTATGATAATCCTGACCCCATGGTGACAAATGCATGATATTAAGAACGTTTAATCTTTTCTTGTTTTTATCTATCAAATTTTAATATGCATTTTCCAGTTCAGCTTAGGAGTTCAAAAATACTCCAAGAAATTCCATCTAGCACAAGGGAAGGTAGCATCTTTGGATTCTCACCATGTTAGACAACATAAGACATTTTTTCTCTGGATAGTTCTTAGCCATTATTCTTCATATATGCAGATAATTTATCCAATTTCTTTTGGTACAACTTCTGTACAAAGGTTATTATTCTTTTATTTGAATGCTTCCTTAATGTTAAGTTCATCATCTGCAAATTGTACTTCATTTGTTGCTTTTGACACTGATTTGGGAAGATCACGAATTAGGATCGCGAACACCGTGGGAGCAATAACTGATCTTCGAGGAATACCCCATCTACATTCCTAAAGGATAAATAAGTTCTTTCTATCCTTATACATATGTTTCTTTCTGTTAGGAAGCTTCTAATATATTCAAACATTCTCCCAGAAATACCAACATGTTTTAATTTGAAAGTAGCCTTGCGTGCCAGAGTCACAGGCTTTTTTTAACATCCAAAAATGTAGGCAAAGTACTCTTTCTGCGTGAGAATCGTTTTTTTAATGTGACATGTCAGTTTAACTAAATGATCTGTGGTACAACGACCTTTTTCGAAAGCCGATAGTTGAACAGGAATTATGCTCTTTTTTTTCACAATAATGTAATAATCATATTTCAATCCGTTTTTCTTAAAGTTTACCCATGCGATGTTAGAGCTATGGGTCTACAGCTATGTGTAGAGGTTCTTGGTTTACCTTCCTTGAGTACTGGGACAACTACCGAACTTTTCCAGATTCTAGGAATAGTGCCATTAATCCAACATTTTTTGGACTAATGAATGGAGCAAGTTTCCACGACGACGGTAAGTGACTGATGAGTTGTTAGTTAACACCATCAAGTCCCACAGCTGAATCTTGTGACGGGACAGAATTAATGCCTCTGACAGTTCAGATAAGAGTAAAGGTAAGTTTTAAAATATGTTCATTTTCTTGTGGAGGAGCCCTTTCTTTCATCTTTCGGAAGCTGATCACGCCCTAGACAATCTTCTATTGTGGACCAATCATAGTTTACTGCTATGTTTGGAGAAATAAGCGACAGATCTATAGCACTAAACTTTGTGCGTAACTACGTCAGGAATTCTCGTAATTCGACCATCGTTTAATACGAGGGCCATTCATACATAAGGTGAATTGTCCCATTTCAGATCTTCATGAATAATTCGGTGTGATTTCCCAACGTATGCTTAAACTCCTTGAAATGTCCTCCACTGTCACCCTTCTGATCTGATCATGGCTGGAGTTCTCACCTCGCTAGGCCTGCCCGCATGTCTTCACGAACACTGCTCCGCCCTTCTCTGAACAACTGAGCCCATTTGTAGACAATTTTGGGCTGAAACATGCCGTTCCATACACAGCAGACATTTATCTGTGGATTTCACTTGGTTTTCACAGTTCAGCTACCAAAAATTTCATTACTGATCCCTGTTTAGTCCCTAGAGCATGTTTTCTTGGTAGGCCATTCTGTATAGTCTGAAAATCGAAAACAAAAAATATAATGGAACGAAATGAAATAAATGACAGCAAAAGCAGTAAAAAAAAAAAAATGAAACAAATGAAATTAAAAAAAAGAGTAAGCTTCTATCCGTATTAGAAGTCCTTATTTAGGACAATTAACCTTACATATTGAATGGCCCTCGTAGATTTAAAACGGAATCAACAGTATCAACAACAAATGTCCCGTATTTGCACCCTCGCATTCTCCCACTCCCTCCATCCGTATCACGTTCAGCTATATCCGCGACTGCCATAACCCCCGCCAATGTCATACACTGTCTCCACATCTCCCATACCTACTATTATTTCGTACAGCGCATCCGCGACCCCCTTATCCCCATCCAGGTCATACCCTGCATCCACGACGCCGCATCCATGGCATACCCGCATCCATGTCCTCCACTCCCCGCCCACATTTGTTCATACACGTCGAGCTTGCGACCGTGATGTTCCTCCTCCCTCCCCTCCCCTTCCCGCTCGCCCATCCTTGTCTCATCATGTATCCGTGCTCCCACCCAACACCACACACACACCCATGTCACGCCCTGCCTACAGGCTCCCTCCTCCCCATTACACCCACCAATGTGCATCCAAGCTCCCCCATCCCCTTCCTTGCGCACATCCATTTCAGGCCGCGCATCCATTACCCCCCCCCCCCCCTCCCTCCCCCCTACCCTTCCTGTTCGCTCGAACCATGTCACGCCCTACAATTCGCCCATCCTCCTCGCCCAACCATGTCAAGCCCTGCATCAGCGCCCCTCTGCCTGAATAAAACTTCTACGTCATGCCTTCACCCATGCCCTCTCTGCACAAATACGCTCAACATGTCACACATTATCCGCGTCCCCTCTGCCCAATACACCCACCCCACCTCACGCCCTTCATCTGCGTCCCCCTGCCTGCCCCAATGCGCCCATCAATTCACACCCTTCGTCCGCGCCCCCCGCTGCCCCCAATGTGCCCATCAATTCACACCCTTCGTCCGCGCCCCCTCTGCCCCAATGTGCCCATCAATTCACACCCTTCGTCCGCGCCCCCGCTGCCCCAATGTGCCCATCAATCACGCCCTTCGTCCGCGCCCCCCACTGCCCTACTAACCCATCCACGTCACGCCCTTCATCCATGCCCCCCTCTGCCCCAATACGCCGACCAGGTCACGCCCTGGCCCCTCTGCCCCAATACGCCAACCCTAATCCATGGCCCCTCTGCCCCAATCACGCCGAGTAGGTCATCCATGCCCCCTCTGCCCCAATACGCCGACCAGGTCACGCCCTTCATCTATGCCCCCTCTGCCCCAATACGCCGACCAGGTCATCCATGCCCCCTCTGCCCCCAATACACCGACCAGACCACGGTCATCCATGCCCCCTCTGCCCCAATACGCCGACCAGGTCATCCATGCCCCCTCTGCCCAATACGCCGACCAGGTCATCCATGCCCCCTCTGCCCCAATACGCCGACCAGGTCATCCATGCCCCCTCTGCCCCAATACGCAGACCAGTCCTTCATCCATGCCCCGTCTGCCCCAATACGCCACCCAGGTCATCCATGCCCCCTCTGCCCCAATACGCTGACCAGGTCACGCACTTCATTTCGTGCCCCCTCTGCCCCCACATGTCGCACATACCCCAAAACCCCACTGACGTCACGTCCTTAATCTGCGCCGCCTCATCCCAAGTATGCCCACCTATGTCATACCCTGCATGGACGACCCTTCTACACCCGCGCTTCAGACCAGGCTGTTCACGTCCTGTTCTCCCCACTCATTATGTTTCTATACCATCACCCATGTCACACCTTGAAATCTGTGCATTCCACAGCCCATCTATTCTATACCCTCTGTCCTTTCTTTTGTACAGCCATCTATATTGTCATCTATGCTCAAAAATCTGCCCTCCCTCCTCCCACCTCCTGCATCCAAATCCATGTTAACCTGAAAACACCTTCTCCCACCCTTCCACTATCCCACTCATTCCAGGCACTGAATCCCCCCCCCCCCGCACGATAGTCCCACCCATGTCACACCCTTAAATGAATGTGAGCCCCTCTTTCCCGTCCCCCCCCTCCCCTCCTCCAGATACTACTACCTGTATCGTGATCTGAAGTCCACACCTCCTACCCCCACCATCCCATGTGAAGCCCCCCCCCCCCCCCCCCCCCCCCCCCCCCGCGTCTGCATTCACTGTACACTCATCAGTGTCACACCCTGGCTCCCCACCCCCCACCCATGTATACCACCCCCCATGTTATACCCAGCATCCACGCCCTCCAACCCTTAGTTTCATACCCGTGTCATGTCCTGCATTTGTTCCTCGCCTTCTCCCGTCCCCCTAACCCATGTCACAGCCCTGCATCCGCGATCCCTTACCCCCATCCAAGTTACACCCTGCATCCGTACACCGTACCCGTAGTCACGCCTTTTTTCTTCGCCCCTCTGCCCCATTACACATGTCACCACTCATGTCATACCCTGTGTCTCTGCATCGCCCTTATATGCCCATCCACGCCATGCTTTTTTCATCCGCGACCCCTCTTCCCAATATGCTCACGCGTGTCTCGATCTGTTTCTATGCCACATCTCCCCCACAACGCCCACCCGCGCCACACACTCCATCGACATTCCCTGTGTGCCCACTCTGTCATGCCCTGAACTTTTCACTTCCCTGTGTGCCCACTCTGTCATATGCTGAGCTTTTCACTCCCTGTGTGCCCACTCTGTCATGCCCTTAACACTTCACTCCCTATGTGCCCACTGTGTCATGCCCTGAACTTTTCACTCCTGTGTGCCCACTCTGTCATATGCTGAACTTTTCACTCCCTATGTGCCCTGAACTCTTCACTCCCTACGTGCCCTTGTGTCATGCCCTGAACTCTTCACTCCCTGTATACCCACTCTGTCATATGCTGAACCTTCACTCCTTGTGTGCCCACTCTGTCTTATGCTGAACTTTTTTACACGCCTTATGTGCCCACACTCTGTCATGCCCCGAACTCTTCACTCCCTATGTGCCCACTCTGTCATGCCCCGAAATCTTCACTCCTTATGTGCCCACTCTGTCATGCCCCGAACTCACTCACTTATGTGTGCCACTCTGTCATGCCCCGAACTCTTCACTCCTTATGTGCCCTACTCTGTCATGCCCCGAACTCTTCACTCCTTATGTGCCCACTCTGTCATGCCCTGAACTCTTCACTCCCTGTGTGCCCACTCTGTCATGCCCTGAACTCATCACTTCCTGTGTGCCTACTCTGTCATGCCCCGAACTCATCACTCCCTGTGTGCCTACTCTGTCATGCCCCGAACTCTTCACTTCCTGAATGCCCACTCTGTCATGCCCCGAACTCTTCACTTCCTGTGTGCCCAGTCTGTCATGCCCTGAACTCTTCACTTCCTGTATGCCTACTCTGTCATGCCCTGAACTCATCACTTCCTGTGTGCCTACTCTGTCATGCCCTGAACTCATCACTTCCTGTATGCCCACTCTGTCATGCCCCTAACTCTTCACTTCCTGTATGCCCACTCTGTCATGCCCTGAACTCTTCACTTCCTGTGTGCCCACTCTGTCATGCCCTGACCTCTTCACTTCCTGTGTGCCCACTCTGTCATGCCTTGAACTCTTCACTTCCTGTATGCCCACTCTGTCATGCCCTGAACTCTTCACTTCCTGTGTGCCCACTCTGTCATGCCTTGAACTCTTCACTTCCTGTGTGTCCACTCTGTCATGCCCCGAACTCTTCACTTCCTGTGTGTCCACTCTGTCATGCCCCGACTCTCTTCACTTCCTGTATGCCCACTCTGTCATGCCCTGAACTCTTCACTTCCTGTGTGCCCACTCTGTCATGCCCTGAACTCTTCACTCCCTGTGTGCCCACTATGTCATGTCCCGAACTCTTCACTCCCTGTTGACCCACTCATGTCAGGCCCTGAACTCGCGCACCCTGTATGCCCATCCATGTCAAGCCCTCCCTACACTACCCCCCACCTGTATCATGCTCTAGAATCCATGCCCACCATACCCAGCTCCATGTCGCATCTGCGCACCCCCCCCTCTCCTTTACTCTATTCGGGTCAGGCACGGAAATCCCCACCCCTATATTCCCATTTTATGTCACGCTCTGAATTCTGCATGTTTCTACCCCCCCCCCCCCCCCCCCCCCCCCCCACCACCCCCCTGTATCTCAACCAATGTCATGATCTGAAATCCGCACCCCTCACCCCCAACCCATGTTACGCGCAGCATCGACGCCCTACGTACCTCCCACCAGTTTTTTATGCCTGTATTTTATCTCATCTTCTCTTGCCCCCCCCCCCCCCCCCCCCCCCCTATGTCACTTCCTGCATTTCCGACTGTCGTAACCCCCAGCAATGTCGTACGCTGCATCTGCGTCCTCCACAACCGCCATTATGTCGTACACTGCATCCGGGACTCCCTTATCCCCGTGCAAATCACACCCTGCATCCACGGCGCCGTACCCAAGGCATACCCTACACCTGCGTCTCCCGTACCCCATCCGTTTTTACCCCTGCATTCGCTGCTCCGCACCCTTCTCCCCCATGCCCGTACAAGTCAAGTCCTGCATCCGTGCTACTTCTCTCCCGTTTGCCCATCCTTGTCACATCATGTATCCATGCTCTCCCCCCTCATCCACCCATGTCATGCCCTGCCTACACGCTCCCTTCTTAACTTATGCCCCCCCCGCGCGCATCCACCTCTTTGCGTTCATCCAGTTTACGTGCTGCATCCCTTACCCCACCTACCCAACCCCCTCCTTTTCGCTTAGCCATGTCACATCCCGCATCCTCCTTATTCTACCCAATCAATATCACGCCCTGGATAGTCTCCCACCTTTCCACTACACTACCGATTTCAGGTGGTGAAAGCTGCCCCCCCCCCCCCCCCCCCCCCCCCCATCCATGCATGTGACGCCCTGAAATCGGCGCGACCGCCCCCCCCCCCCCCTTCCCTCCTTCCCCACACATTACGATCTGAAATCTGCGCTCCAACCCCCACCCATGTGAATCCCCTTACTCTGCACCGACTGTACTCCCATCAATGTCACACCCCCACCCCCCACCCATGTTACCCCACCCAGCACCTACACCCCCCCCCCCCCCCCCCCCCCCCCCATCCCTGCACGCCCTAAATCCTCAACTAGCACATCCCCACCGAGGTCATACCCTGTATCCGCATCCTCCATACCTGCCTCTATGTCATACACTGCGTCTGCGACCCCCTGACCCCCATCCACGTCACGCCCTGCAACCACGGCGCTGTACTCATGGCATACCCTGCATCCACGCCTCCAACATCCTCATATGTCAAACCCTGCACTTGCTCCTCTGCTGCGTCTGTGCGTCTCTCCTCCCTCGCCCCCGCCACTGCCCTCCCTCTCCCTCCACTCTATCGCCCATCCTTATCACATGCATTTGTGCCCCCCCTCCCCGATACATCCACACATGTGACGCCTCGCCTGCATGCTTCCTCCTCCCCATCAGGCTCACCCACGTGCTCCCCCTCCCTCCTCTTACGCCCATCCATTTCACGCGCTGCATCTGTTCCCCCCTCCAGCTCTACCACTTATGTCATGCCCTGCATCTGCGCCCCATCTGCCCCATTTAAAACACCCACGTCACGCCCTTCACCCCACCCCCTCTGCCCCATACGCCCACCGTGTCACCGTGTCACGCCCTTCAGACGCATCCCTTCTGCCCTAACAGACCCGACAACGTCATGCGCGCGCGCGCTCTTCTGCGCCCCCTCTGCCCTACAACGTCACGCCATTCATCTGTGCCCCCTCTGCCCTACAACGTCCCGCCCATGCTCTGCGCCCTCTATGCCCTCTCATGTCACGCATCTGTGCCCCCTGTGCCCAACACGTCACATCTGCCTCAACACGTCCGCCCGTGTCACACCTGCCCCAACAACGCTCCCTGTACACCTACCCAGTCATGCCCTGAACAACCCCCTGTACCCCCCAGTCTCCACTCCATGTCCCCCCCCCCCCCCCCCCCCCCACCCCCCCCCCTTCATGTCACACCTGAAATCCGTACCCTCAATGCCTTAACCCATGTCACACCCTTCTCTGCCCTAACCCAACTTTTATCATGCTCTAAACTCTGCGCCTCCCGTATCCAGGCCCTTGTCCTGAAATCCACCCTGAAATCCCCCCCCCCCCCCCCTCCCACACACCAACCCTTCCTTTACCCCCACTCAGGTCAGGGACAGAAATCCGCGCCTCCTATATTCCCATGTCACGCCCTGAATTCTAGGTGCTCCTCTCCCCTCTTTCCCCTGGTACCCCCCCACCCATAGGCGCTCCCTGCTCCCCCCCCCCCCCCACCCCCCCCCATGTCATGCCCTGCATCTGCATCTCTTCCCTGTCACCCCACCCCATGTCACGCGCCCAGCAACTGCGACGGCAGTACCACCCCCCCCCCCCCCCCCCCCCTCCCACGAAGTCTCTCCGTCCTTTATACCCACAACCATGCTGCCACTCTGTACGCATGGCATTCTCTGCGTCTGCGTCCCGTATATCCCCCACATGTCATACCCTGTATTCGCTTCTCCCCACCCCATTCCGCGTACGCCCGTCCTTGTCACGAGCAGCATCCGTGTCCTGTGTCCCTCCACCCATGTCACGCTGTTCGTCTGTGCCTCAACGTTGCCCCGCCGACTGAACTGATATAATTATGACTGAACGAGCGACTGACCGACTGAACACAACATTGACTGAACGACCGACTGCTCGAATCATTGACTTAACGACCGATTAACCAATTAACTGATTCAGTGACTGAACCACCGACTGACCGAATCATTGACTGAACGACCGATTAACCAATTAACTGAATCAGTGACCGAATGACCGACTGACCGAATCATGACTGAACGACCGATTAACCATTAACTGAATCAGTAACCGAATGACCGACTGACCGAATAAATGACTGAACGGCCGACTTAACGAATTCATGACTTAACGACCGACTGAATAAATCAATGACTGAACAATCGACTGACTGACTGAACGAATGAATGAATGAACGACCGACCGACCGAATCACTGATTGAACGACCGACTGATCGACTGAACGAGTTCATAACAGAACGAACGACTGAACGAGGGAATGACTAAATGACCGACTGAAGGAATGAATGACTGAACGACCGACAGAACGAATGATTAACTGAACGACCGACTGAGCGACTGAACGAATCAATGACTGACCGACCGACTGAATGATTAAATGATCAACTGAACGAATCAATGGCTAAACGACTAAATAACCGACTGAACGAACGAAACGAATGAATGACTGAACGACCGACTGACCGAATGATTGAACAACCGACTGAATGAATGACAAATGAATGACTGATCGAGCGACTGCATGAACCAATAACTGAACGATCGACTGACCGACTGTACAAATGAACAGCTGAACGACCAACTGACCAAACAAATTTACGAACGAATGGCTGAACGAACGACCGACTAACCGGCTGAACGAGCGAATGACTTAACAAGCGACCGATCGCATAAATGACTCAACGACCGACAAAACGACTGAACAAATGAATGACCAAACTAACGACTGACCGAATCGATGATTGAACGACCGACAGATCGACGAACTAATGATTAATAGAACGACCGACTGAACGAATGAATGACTGACTAACCGACTGAACGAATCAATAACTGAATGACTGACTGACCGACTGAATGACTGAATAACCGAATAAATGAATAAATGACTGAACGACCGACTGACCGACTGAACGAATCACAGATGACCGACCGACTTCACGAACGAATGACTGAACAACCGAGTAAAACGAATGAATGACTGAACGACCGACTGACAGAGTGAATAATTTGAAATGACTAAACGACCGCCTGACAGAATCGATGACTGAGCGACCGACTGGCCGAGTGAACGAATAAATAACTGAACGACCGACTGACCGCTTGACGAATGAATGACTAAACGAACGACAGATCAAACAAATGTACGAATAGTAACTGAACGACCGATTGACCACCCGAATGAATGGATGACTGAATGAGTGACCGATCAAACAAATGCATGTACGAATGACTGAGTAACCCACTGACTGGCTGACTGAACGAATGTCTGAACGACCGACCGACGGACTGACCGATGAATGACAGAACGAGCGAGCGATCGAACATACTTACGAATTAATTACTGAACGACTGACCGACGAACAAATGACTGAACGACCGACTGACCAAATGATTGACTGATAGAGCGACCAACCAAACTGTAACGGTTAATTGAAACATCGGGCATCATCCGTGACCCATAATGAACATACTTGCTAATTTTCACAAAGATCGGCCAAGTACTGTCCGAGATATTCCATAAAGAAGAAAAACTGGCGGTTTACAGCCGTTAGTAACGGTTATAACGGTAAACTGAAACATCGGACATTATTCGTCACCTATTATGAACATAACTACAAATTTTCAGAAAGATCGGCCGAGTACTTTCGGAGATATTCCATAAAGAAGAAAAAACCGATACAGGCCGTTACAACCGTTAGTACCGGCTATAACGGGTAAACTAAAGCATCGAGCATCATCCGTAAACCATAATGAACATACCTGCTAATTTTCACAAAAGATCGGCCAAGTACTTTCAGAGATATTCCATAAAGAAGAAAAACAGTTACAGGCCGTTACAGCCGTAAGTAACGGCTATAATGGTAAACTAAACATCGGGCATCATCAGTGAACTATAATGAACATACTTGCTAATTTTCACAAAGATCGGCCAAGTACTTTCAGAGATATTCCACTAAAAATAAAAACCGTTACAGGCGTGAACCATTGTAAACATACCTGCTAATTTTCACAAAGATCGGCCAAGTTCTTTCGGCGATATTCCATACAGAAGGAAAACCGTTCCAGGCCGTTACAGTCCTTAGTAACGGCTATCACGGTAAACTAAAACATCGGGCATTATTCGTGACCCATAATGAACATTCCTACAAATTTTCAGAAAGATTGGCCAAGTACTTTCGGAGATATTCCATAAGAAGGAACACCGTTATAAGCCATTACAGCCGTTAGTAACGGTAACAGGGTAAACTAAAACATCGGGCATCATCCGGGAACCATTATGAGCATACCTGTTAATGTTCACAAAGATCGGCCAAGTACTTTCGGAGATATTCCATTAAAAAAAAAAAACGTTACAGGCCGTTACAGCCGTTAGTAACGACTATAACGGTAAACTTAAACATCGGGCATTATTCGTGACCCATAATAAACACACCAAGAAATTTTCAGAAAGACCGGCAAAGTACTTTCGGATATTCCATAAATAAGAAAAACCGTTACAGGCCGTTACAGCCGTTAGTAACAGCTATAACAGAGTAAAGTAAAACATCGAGCATCATCCGTGAACCATAATGAACATACCTGCTAATTTTCACAAAGTTTGGCCAAGTTCTTTCGGTGATATTCCATAAAAAGAAAAAACGTTATAGGCCGTTACAGCCGTTAGTAACGGTCATAACGGTAAACTAAAACATCGGGCATTATTCATGACCCATAATGAACATACCCACAAATTTTCAGAAAGATCGGCCAAGTATTTTCAGAGATATTCCATAAAGAAGAAAAACCGTCACAGGCCGTTACAGCCGTTAGTAACAGCTATAACCGGGTAAACTAAAACATCAGGCATCATCCGGAATCCATAGTGAACAAACCTGCTTATTTTCAGGAAGATCGGCCAAGTACTTTCTCAGATATTCCATAAAGAAGAAAAATACCGTTACAGGCCGTTACAGCTGTTTGTAACGGCTATAACGGTAAACTAAAACATCCAGCATCATCCGTGACCCATAGTGAACATGCCTGCTAATTTTCACAAGAGATCGGCCGAGTACTCTCTCAGATATTCTATGAAGAAGAAAAACCGTTACAGGCCGTTACAACCGTTAGTAACGGCTATAACGGTAACTAAAACATTGGGCATTATTCGTGACCCATAATGAACATACCTACAAATTTTCAGAAAGATCGGCCAAGTACTTTTTCGGAGATATTCCATAAAAAAGAAAAAAACCGTTACAGGCCGATACAGCCGTTAGTACCGATTATAACGGGGTAAACCAAACATCGGGCATCATCTGTGAACCATAATGAACATACCTGCTAATTTTCAGAAAGATCGGCCAAGTACTTTCGGAGACATTTCATAAAGAAAGAAAACCGTTACAGGCCGTTAGAGCCGTTAGTAACAGCTATAACGGGGTAAACTAAAATATCGATCATCATCCGTGAAGCATTCTGAACATATCTGCTAATTTTTACAAAAATCGGTCAGGTACTTTCAGAGATATTCCATAAAGAAGAAAAACCGTTACAGGCCGTTACAGCCGTCAGTAACGGCCATAACGGTAAACAAAAACATCGGGCATTAGTTGTGACCCATAATGAACATACCTGCAAATTTTCACAAAGATCGGCCACGTACTTTCGGAGATATTCCATAAAGAAGGAAAACGTTACAGGCCGTTACAGCCGTTAGTAACGGCTATAACAGGGTAAACAAAAAACACCGGGGGCATCATCCGTGAACCATAATGTACATACTTGCTAATTTTCACAAAGATCGCCCGAGTACTTTCGGAGATATTTCATTAAAAAAAAAAAACCGTTACAGCCGTTAGTAACGGCTATTACGGTAAACTAAAACATCGGGCATTATTTGTGACCCATAGTGAACATACCAACAAATTTTCAGAAAGATCGGCCACGTACTTTCGGAGATATTCCATAAAGAAGAAAAACCGTTACAGGCCGTTACTGCCGTTAGTAACGGCTATTTCGGGGTAAACTAAAACATCGGCATCATCCGTGGCCCATATGAACATTCCTGCTAATTTTCACAAAGATCGGCTTAGTACTTTCGGAGATATTCCATAAAAAGAAAAAAACCGTTACAAGCCGTTACAACCGTAGTAACGGCTATAACGGTAAACTAAAACATTGGGCATTATTCGTGACCCATAATGAACATACCTGCTAATTTTCACAAAGATCGGCCAAATACATTCTGAGATATTCCATAAAAAAAAAAAACCGTTACAGGCCGTTACAGCCGTTAGTAACGACTATAACAGTAAAACTAAAACTGGGCATTATTCGTGACCCATAATGAACATATCCACATATTTTCAGAAAGATCGGCCAAGTACTTTCGGAGATATTCCATAAAGAAGAAAAAAACTGTTACAGGCCGTTGGAGCCGTTAGTACCGGCTATAACGGGGTAAACTAAAACATCGGGCATCATCCGTGAACCATAATGAATACACCTGCTAATTTTCACAAAGATCGGTCAAGTACTTTCTCAGATATTCCATAAAGAAGAAAAATCGTTACAGGCCGTTACAGCCGTTAGTAACAGATACAATGGTAAACTAAAATATCGGACATTATTTGTGACCAATAATGAACATACCTGCAAATTTCAGAAAGATCGGCCAAGTACTTTTTGAGATATTCCATAAAGAAGAAAAACCGTTGCAGATCGTTACAGTCTTAAGTAACGGCTACAACGGGGTAAACTAGAACATTGGGCATCATCCGTGACCCATAATGAACACACCTGCTAATTTTCACAAAGATCGGCCAAGTACTTTCGGAGATATTCCATAAAGAAGAAAAACCGTTGCAGGCCGTTACATCCGTTTGTAACAGCTCTAACGGTAAACTAAAACACCGGGCCTCATCCTTGACCCATAATGAACATACCTTCAAATTTTCAGAAAGATCGGCCCAGTGGTTTTGTCTGGAGCGAGTGGAACACATTTTGACCACAGACGGACGGCCACACACACAGACACAGACACACAGACACACAGACAGCATTTCTTCGTTCCCATTCTGAAGCACTCCCTGTTCTATAAGAACTGGGAGTACAAAAAGTAAAATAATACGTGAAATGAATATAAAATAATTCAAAACATGTTCTGAAATGTGATGGATAAATACTTTCCCATCACATTTCCCCCCCCCCCTCTCTCTCTCTCTCCATGATGATGATGATGTTGATATGGCGATGTTAATCATGACAGAAAAGAGGAAGACACCTCGAGAATGATGACTGGCAGACGAAATGGCACGAGCAGAACGTGAGATGGATAGATGATAGAAACGTAAAAGCGATGAACGGTGGTTGACTGGAGAAAAAGAACGTGGTGATGAACAATGACGGTCGAGAGAAGACGACGATGAAAGGAGAAGAATCATTGATGGACCGAGGAGGAGAAGAGAAGAGAGCACCAGAACGATAAATGAATGATGGGCCTGGAGAAAAGGTAAGATCGTGAGACTAATGACTGATGAGAGAGAACTCGAAATTAGTACATGATTGATGGCAGAAAAAAAAAAGAGAGAGAAAAAAAAACATGACAAATGATGGACGGAATGCGAATAGCAGAACGTGGTGATCGCGAGTGGCAGACAGGATAGGAAGGGAGAACACACAGTTTGATCAATGAGGAGGAGGAATGAAGACCGGAAGATGTGATGAAAATGAATGCTGGAAGGAATGAGGAGAGAAGACCGTACTTATGGTGGATGTTTGACAGGATAAAAATAACAGTGTGAAATCTCTGAGAAAGACCTGGATAACAACGACACCAAAAAAACAAAAACAAAAAAAAAAAAAAAAAAAAAAAAAAAACTTTATGTCTGTCAAAAAACAGACCACCACAAACCAAAGTCAGCACCACTCAGGACAAAGACTTTGACCGTCTCATACAGAAAGAAATATCGTAAGAAGGTTGAGGAACTTTGCTTTGAGCTCTAAAATAAATCAAACAAAAGAGATCAAGGTTGCCAACAGTTGAGGATTCATCACATGGAGAATGACTTTCCAGCCCTGTCGAAGTCGTGGTAGCAATGAAGTCGCTGAAACACGGCAAGGCTTCAAGCATTGACAACATCCCTGCAGAACCTTGAATATGCGGAAAGGCCGTAACTGATACACTGCCAGCAAACTCTGGCACATTGCCAGCAAACTCTGGCACATTAGCGAATGCTGATGCCAAAGAGACTCGACCGCTAATCGTCACACAGTTCTAGAGAGAGGGTTTCCTCAACATTGCCAGAACAACGTAAGATCAATCAGAACAGCAATGTAAGCAACGTAATGTTCACAATAATTCTGAATAGATTAAAGTTACAGACAGACACCCTTGCATCTGAAAGGCTGAATCATCATCAAACAAAGTAGTCCTTAACCCTAAGCCCAAAACACCTGCAACAACAAGAATTCTACCACGTCTTCACAGACCTCAAAAAGGCATTGACAGAGGCAGTTCAGAGGCGCTACAGGCTGTTATGAAGAAACTTGATATCGGAAAAAAGTAAATCCACAACACCCAGCAAGTATACGCCGAGGTGACCTATGCAGTAGTCAGAAAGGGCGCAACTGGAAAATGGTCCCACGTACCAGTTGGGATTCGTAAGGGGCCCCTTTTCTCTGCAATACTTTTCACCACGTTCCTGGAATACATCATGAATGGTCCACTTGAAGATCGTGTCAACACAAACAGCACTGCAAGAAAAACAATCGCAAACCTCCACTTTGCACATGACTTCGATGACTTGGCGGGCACTGAACAAGAACTCACTAAGCTTGTTGAAACGCTGGATGAAACATCTAGGAGACAGTATGGATATTAGCACCGAGAAGACCAAGCTAAAGGCCAGCCACATCACCTCCACTACTGATGTAACCGTGGATAGAAGCTAGGAACTGTTTGATTAGGATTTCATACATCTGGGATTCATTTTCAGCGATGGTGGTTTAAATCAGATATCTTCTCAGGAATAGCAAAGACATTAGTTCTGTCCAGACTGAACCCTGGAAGAACAGACAATAACATCTCAGCGAAACACCAATTTGGATCCTGCATGCACGGGTGTATTTCATTTCCGTATGTGCATACGCGACTCTGACCTGGAAGAAAGAACCCAACCATAGAAAAACGAGGTGTCATTGCAAAAAGTACTATATGTCAGATATACCGATTATATCACCACTGAACAAGTGCGTCAGACCACCAAATAGCTCTCATCGGCCATACGAAGATTTGACGACACCAGCAAAGCAAAGAAACTAACAAGGGATCATTATGACTATTCAACGGCCCTGCTAAAACAATCGTCCAGGAAACTGTCGAAGAAGCGAGACCAAGGCAAGGACAAACCATACAACGTGCGCGCGCGCGAACACATACATACACGCGCGCGCGCGCACGCGCGCACACACACACACACACACACACACACGCACACACACACACTCACGCACGCACGCACGCACGCACGCACGCACGCACACACGTACACGCATACACAAGCGGCCACTCGTGTACGCTCACGCACACATATACATATACAACTACGGGCGCCCGGACGCACATACATATATATGCCACCATGCACAGCGGGCACGCAAAACGCATGTATATTTACACACGCGTGCGCGCATGCACCGCTCGCAAAAAAAGCACACACACAATGCGGACGCACACATAAGCACGCAAACACACACAAGCGCGCACACACATATATGCATATAAAACCATGCGCCCGAGCACGCGCGTACACACACACGCACACCCGCACACACACACACACACACACACACACACACACACACACACACACACACACACGTGCGCGCGCGCGCGCTCTGACTGACTGATACAATTTACTGTCATATTTCCATATTGCTGTGTACTGACAAACACACACACACACACACACACACACATGCGCGCGCGCGCGCGCGCGCGCGCGCTCGCACTGACTGACTGATACCATTTACTGTCACATTTCCATATTGTTGTACTCACTCACACACACACACGCGCACACACACACACACGCGCGCGCGCGCGCTCGCTCGCACTGACTGACTGATACCATTTACTGTCACATTTCCATATTGTTGTACTACTCTCTCTCACACACTCACACACACACACACACACACACACACACACACACACACTGACCGACTGAAACCATTTACTGTCAGATTTCCATATTGTTGTACTTACTCTCTCTCTCTCTCTCTCTCTCTCTCTCTCTCTCTCTCTCTCTCTCTCTCACTCACACACACACACACACACACACACACACACACACACACACACACACACACACACACACACACACACACACACACACACACACACACACACACGTGCGTTTTCCCACTGGAAGCCATTACGGAGTGTGTAGCAGCTCACTGGCACATCACAACTTGCTATTTGCTCGGGTCTTGCAGCATGATTTTGAATTGACGAAATAAATAAAACTGCTAATATCCGAGCTTAATATGCGCATCAACCTTTTCTTTAACCCGCCTGATGTACTACTAGAATGTATTAGTTGGGTTTTTTTTCAGAGACTTTTTAAAACGATCTTCTGGCATTTATTAAGAACAAAATAATATACTGAGAATACTTTTACGCAAAACGTAAGACGTCGACTGTTCTTTTAAGTTCCTTGTAAACAGTTCAGTTCAGTAGTTTTATTTAACGTCTTTTCATCACAAGATGATCTTAGACCTTTAAACTGCAATATACATTGCATTGTACCATCAGCACCTTCCCCCACCCCCACCCCAGCAAAAAAAAAAAAAAAAAAAAAAAAAAAAAATTAACACATATATCTCAATGTCTTTTTTCACAGTAGTTTTGTAACTGGCGACTGAGCAATAACCAAAGCAATATCAAAAAAGCAAGGGTTATTTACCACACTATCAACATTGTCAGAATTATTTATGAAAATATTCTTCTCTCCTATAAGCTGGGGTTAGTTAGTATAGGGCATTCAAATAAAAGATGACGAATTGAGATATTCTCCTGACATATACACGCTATACCTCGTGAATATTTTGTATTCCACGTATTTTTAACCGTAATTTATGAACTAATCTGGCTAGATACCTTGGACATGATGGCGAACGAATAATTTCTCATTAAGATGTTTCTTCCGCATATTCTTTTCCAATCGCTGGATCAGTTCATGCGGAGAAAAATTTAAGACTTTGTTGAAGGGTGTTTCAGAAATTGTACAAGCCCCCTGTTTTGCCAATTTGTCTGCTAGTTCATTCCCTTTTAAGCCACAATGTGAAGGAACCCAGCAAAAATCAACTGTTATACCTCGGGAAAGTAAACAATGTAATAGATGCTTAATTTCAAAAAGAATATCAGTTCTAATTTTAGAGTTCCAGTGCTTTAATGATTGTAAAACTGATTTTGAATCAACACAAAATAGCACACTATAAAATGATACTGGCGTGTCATGTAAGATATAATTCAGAGCTTTCATAATTGCATATAGCTCTGATGTATAAATTGAAAATTCTCTGCCTAGATAGAAAGACCTTTGCACATTTAAGGATGGTATAGTGAATCCAGCACCACTGTCAGACGTTTCCCATATTGAACCCATCTGTAAATATTTTTAAATGATTTGGATAGGTCTTTTCGAGATGTTCTCGAACTTCATTTACTAGAATATTTACATTGTCATCTTTCTTCAAAGTAGTATATTCATCATCAATTTTTGCGTTGAGATGCTCCCATGGGGGCATTTGAGGGACAATAGGAATCTCCGAAATTGCATCAATATCAATACTACATTCTGACATAAGCTCAGAAGTGAAATTTCTAATTGGCTCTATATATGATATATTTTTTTAGATCTTTTGGGGTATTCCTTGTTGGAATCCATAAGAATTTCATCAGTGACAGAGTTTTTTTTTACAGATAGGCCTCTTACAACATATTTGGACACATCCAACGTTCGTTGTTCATTAAGAGGTAAAATGTTTGTCTCCTTATAGCATTTCATTGTGTTTGTGTGCACTGGAACACCCAAAGCTAATTTTAAAGCTTTACTATCTAAGCTTTGCAGTTTCTTTAAAAGGTAGTTAGATGCAGAGAAGTATACTTCTTGTCCATATATTAATTTGATCGGACTAACGATGTATATAAATGTAAAAGTGCGGTACAGTCTTGACCCCATGGTTGACAACATATAATTTTGAGCAAATTTAATCTTTTCCTAGCTTTACTATATCAAATTTCCGATATGCTTTTTCCAGTTCAGCTTCGGTGTTAAAAACACTCCTAAAAACTTGACTGTTTGCTTATATTGTAGAACACTGTCATCAAGAGTAAGGTTGGGCAGAGCCTTTGGGTTTTCGCCATTATTAAAAAGCATTAAAAACAAGTTTTCTCACCAGATAATTCAAGACCGTTCTCTTTCATGTAAACAGACAATCTGTCCAATTCTCCTTGATACATTGTCTGTACAAATTTTACTGCCCTTTTTTTTCGAGTGCTTCCTTAATGAAGTATTAATCCAGATGGCAATATCATCTGCATACTGCACTACATTGGTGGTTTTTGACAATGCCTTTGGGAGATCATGTATAAGGATCGTAAATAATAAAGGTGCAATAACAGAACCCTGAGGAATGCCCATATCTATTTTTTCTGAATGATGAATATATTTTTCCGATTCGTACATATATTCTTCCTTCTAGAACGTTTTTTATATAATCATACATATTCCCAGAAATACCAATATTTTTCAGTTTATACAATAATCGAGCATGCCAAACACGGTCGTATGCTTTCTTTACATCAAAGAATGTAGCTAGTGTACTTTTTTTCTGCGTGAAAAATTGCTTTTTTATATGAGAAGTTAGTTTCACTGAATGATCAGTTGTGCAACGCCCTTTTCTGAATCCAGCTTGCTGGACTGGAATAATGTCATTTTTTTCACAATAATATAATAAACGTGTTTGTACAACTTTTTCAAGAAGTTTACCAACATGGGATGTTAAAGTTCCTTGTATGTAATAGAAGAATTATATTTTTTAATAAACAGATATATTCTCATCTTTCTCTCTTCAGCTTTCGATATCAGACGTGAGACTTGGGCAATAAATTGTTCGAGAATGCCTTACAAATGTTTGTACTTTGTCAAAAGTTTTTTTTTCGACAATGCTTGCCGATTTAATAGGATACAATGGGACTTTATAATTATTCTTAATTTCTTTCATTTCTCCACACGTTGTGCACATTTTTGGATTCAGACATTTCAGAATGACGAAGATCACAAAATGAAACAGTGTTGGTTTCAACAGCAGCTCTGTTGCTATGATTGTGAAAATGATAATGACAAACGGGAGAACATGAAAATGGTAAGTGACGGGAGATGGGGCGTGAAAATAGACTCTTGACGATAGAATAACGTGAAAATGATGAATGACTGGCGGAGAAGAATGAGGAAACGATGACGTGAAAAGGACAGATGACTGACTGGACAATAGTGTCAAAATGATGGGTGGACCAACTGGAGACGTACATGAAAATGATGAATGACCGATTGGAGAAGAACGTGGCAGCGATGAATGAGTGATGTCAGAGGAATTGAAAATAATGACCGAGTGACTGCTGGAGAATGTGTACGCAATGAATGACTGACGTGGCCAGAGCGTCAAGAATGATGAATGATGGGCGGGATGTGAAGACAATGTGAGAGAATGACAAGAAAAGGGAACATTATGAATAAATGACGGGAAAAGGAGAGGAAGAAGAAAGAGAAATGGGAAAAAAAGACATGATTCAGGAAGAGCAAGAACAGGAGAACATAAAGACGACGAAGGAAGGAAAGAAAGTATGGATAAATAATAACAGACACATTGAGAACAGGAAACCGTGAAGATCATGATCGACTGACAAGAACGAGAACATGGCGGATGATCGACTGGGCTAAAACATGTTCATTATGAACGGGTTGGGAAAAGAACGTGAGAGTGTGACGAAAAAAAAAGACTACAGGGGGAGGGAAAGGGACTACAGGACGAATAAAAACTGAAGAATGGTGAAAGACAGGAGAAAAGAAACGAAGAACGCGAGAATGATGAGACAGAGATGGGAGAAGAACATAGAAACGATGACAAAGAAATGGGAGACTAACGTGATTGTGATGAAGGGCAGTTCAGATGAGAAGGAAAGATACTGAGGATGTCGCACGTGGCCTTGAATGGAGGAAAACATGCAAACACGAAAACGATAAAAAGGATGGACGAGAGGGGGACATGAGATGAGTAATGATCGCGAGTCATGAACGAATGGTGGGCTGAAATCAGAATGTGATATCTATAAACGAAAGGTGAAGAGAAGAAAGTGAGAATGATAAACGATGTATGAAAGGTGACGGACAGAACTGTGAATGAGAAAATTACATGACAGCGTTGAAGGTAAGAAGGAACAGATGAGAGGAACACGAAGCCGATGGATCAACACCTGGCAGCATTGGAATGGTGCAGTGACGGCCAGAATAAAACAAAGGAAACAAGGGAATGATCAGTGATTGCAAACAGAGAAAAAGAGACGTGAAAATGATGAATGAGAAGCTCGAAGAGAGAGGGAGAGAGAGGGGGGGGGGGGGGGGGGGGGGGCGGGGGGGGGGGGGAGTAATCATGGAGTACATGAAAATCGC
>JADBJO010000610.1:182500-187500 GCA_016801955.1 Conus betulinus | reverse complement strand
AGGCGGGAAGAGGATCAGAAAAAACGCGGATTTTACCGTGAGTCACAGCTTCGAGTGATGTGACAGCAAAAAAAAAAAAAAAAAAAAAGAAAATGACAACAGTGGCAGTGAACACTAGCAACATTATTCCTATCGCAATGATCAGTGTTATGTTTCGTTTACAACGAGTACTGCTACTTCTAGTACTGCTATTGCTAGTGGTGCGACGTCACTACTACTACTACTACTACTACTACTACTACTACGTCACGACTCTTACTACTACTACTACTACTGCTGCTGCTGCTGCTGCCGCCGCCGCCACCGCTATATGCGTAGTATATCACGACAGTCATGGCATGACGATCTAACACACACACACACACACACACACACACACACACACACACATACATACATACATGCATGCATACATACACTCCAAGCCCAACAGTCAGAGAAGTTGTAAACTACATAAAAGTGTGGTGGGTGAGGGTCAGAACGCTTCTTCTTCGAAGAAACAGTTTCAGGAAAGCTGTTAAACTTACAGCCTGGTCTCCATGGTGATCACAGACAGGGGGCTGGTTACAGACAGAGGGACCCTTGAAAGGAAAACGCTGGCCGCAGGATTAGGCCTTGAAGTAGGAAGCCTGTGCATGTGGATGTCAGACAGAAGAACGCTGGCCGCAGGATTTAGGCCTTGAAGTAGGAAGCCTGTGCATGTGGATGTCAGACAGAAGAACGCTGGCCGCAGGATTTAGGCCTTAAAGTAGGAAGCCTGTGCATGTGGATGTCAGATAGAAGAATGCTGGCCGCAGGATTTAGGCCTTGAAGTAGGAAGCCTGTGCATGTGGATGTCAGACAGAAGAACGCTGGCCGCAGGATTTAGGTCTTAAAGTAGGAAGCCTGTGCATGTGGATGTCAGACAGAAGAACGCTGGCCGCAGGATTTAGGTCTTAAAGTAGGAAGCCTGTGCATGTGGATGTCAGACAGAAGAACGCTGGCCGCAGGATTTAGGTCTTAATGTAGGAAGCCTGTGCATGTGGATGTCAGACAGAAGAACGCAGGATTTAGGCCTTAAAGTAGGAAGCCTGTGCATGTGGATGTCAGACAGAAGAACGCAGGATTTAGGCCTTAAAGTAGGAAGCCTGTGCATGTGGATGTCAGACAGAAGAACGCAGGATTTAGGCCTTAAAGTAGGAAGCCTGTGCATGTGGATGTCAGACAGAAGAACGCAGGATTTAGGCCTTAAAGTAGGAAGCCTGTGCATGTGGATGTCAGACAGAAGAACGCTGGCCGCTGGATTTAGGCCTTAAAGTAGGAAGCCTGTGCATGTGGATGTCAGACAGAAGAACGCTGGCCGCAGGATTTAGGTCTTAAAGTAGGAAGCCTGTGCATGTGGATGTCAGACAGAAGAAGAACGCTGGCTGTACTGTTTGGGTCTAAAAGAAGGGAGTCCGTAGATATAGACGTCAGCAGCAGAACGAAGATGAAGAGGCATGGACGGACTGAAGGGTTCGGAGTGACACGCTGGAGCCTGGTCTTCAAGCGACTTAACACGACCGTCGAAGAGGCCCAACAGAAACAGGTGCGGCAGAAACAGGTGCGGCAGAAGCATGATAAGGGGGATGCGAAAACGCGCCGTGCAGCGCTGTTCTGGATTTTACTGAGGCTTGATTCCCGGGACTAGAAGAGATTTTCCGTCATCTGGTGTAAAGTGGACAAAGCAACGCGTGAAAGGGAGACAGCTTCTTCGTTAAAATAGGAACGGAAGGAACCGATTCTTCTGCGCTCGATGTGGAAGCCAATGAATTTCGTCCACCAATACACTAAGATTTTCACCCATTGCGAAAATCTTTATTCTGACGTCTTGCTTACATGCTAAAGAAAGAACAGATCTATGAATGAAAGAAAGAATGAATGAAAGAAAAAAAAGAAAGCCGGGGGGGGGGGGGGGGGGGGGTGGGTGTGTGTGTGTGTGTGTGTGGGGGGGGGGGGGGGAGGGCGGGGGGGGGAGACAGTTCTAAAACAAACCGCTGGAGACGGGAAGAAAAAAGGGTTATGAGGCGCTGCTCTATAATGGAACAGGGAGCTAAAAAGACGATTGCTTCACACGAGCTTCTGAAGTCCATGATCACTGCTAAGTGTGATAAATGTGTGCATTTTATACGTCCTTCAACATCCCATCCTATATCGCAAGTCCAGTATGGTCCAAAAGAGAAGAGAATAACAACCATATGGGTTGAAAGTTACATATTTTAGTGCAAAAGGGGAGCTGGGGGTGGGAGGGTGCAAGCCAAAGAGAGGTTAAAAAAAAACCATTAAATTCAACTTCGACAGAAAGCAAATAAAGTACCACTTCTATAAGAAAAAAAACTGAGCATGCATGAAATCTGCACGAGATGGTCAAAGATCGGAAAGAATAAGAAAGAGGCAGCTGTGACGGTACAAGGTGTCCGCAGAAACGAAGTGTCCGCACGCGGACACTTTATTGCCTGCGGACACGTTGTACCGTGAACTGACACTCAAAGTGTCCGCAGAAGTCCTGCGGACACTTTGTTCAGCGAGGTGACATTAACTTACAAAAGCGGAACAAAGTGTCCGCAGCCGATTCAGCCTCAGTGTGAGTGGGTGAATGTGCACGTACACACCCATGCGCGTGCGTGTGTGTGTGTGTGTGTGTGTGTGTGTGTGTGTGTGTGTGTGTGTGTGCATCTTAATTTTTAAAAATTGTTTAGAATTTGTTAACCACTTTTTTGTGTGCAACAACGCACAAAGTTTAGATTACGCTCACGTGCGCGCGCGCGCGTGCACACACACACACACACACACGCGCGCGCACACACGCGCGCACACACACACACACACACACACACACACACACACAAATAGACACACACATGCACACACACTCGCACGCACGCACGCACATACACATGCACGCACGCACACATATAGACACACACACACGCACACACACACGCACATACGCATGCACGCGCATGGAAGTGCACTCACACTGAGGCTGAAACGGCTGCGGATACTTTGTTCCGCTTTTGTAAGTTATATGTCACCTCGCTGAACAAAGTATCCGCAGGATTTCTGTGGACACTTTGAGTGTCAGTTCACGGTACAATGTGTCCGCAGTGTGTGTGTGTGTGTGTGTGTGTGTGTGTGTGTGTGTGTGTGTGTGTGTGTGTGTGTGTGTGCGTGTGTGTGTGTGCCCGCATGTGTGCCTGTATGTGTGCCTGCATGTGCATTGTGTGCATGCGCGCGCACGCGCCTGTGTGTGCGTGTGTGTGTGTGTGTGTGTGTGTGTGTGTGTGTGTGTGTGTGTGTGTGTGTGTGTGTGTGCGTGCGTGCGTGTGTGCTGTCAGAACTTTCTGTCCTTTGCATGGTGACAGCTCTGAAATGGCTCCTGCTGGTCGGCCAGACTACAACATGCCGGTGACCGAGTCAACATCACAGTACAGACAGCTGATCTGGAGCTGATTTCTCAAGGTGTTCTAAGGTTCTAAGCTGATGAAGAACGCAGAGGGCTGCCAGAATTTGGCGGCCTACAACATCAGAAAGGACATGTTCCTAGTGCCTGGTGTACACAAGATATTTTACACCCTTACAGAGCAAGCAACATGATGCCAGGCGTGCGTCGGGTATTCTGACCTTCACGGCGAAAGTAATATTAATGCCGGGCGTGCACCGGGTATCCTACACTTTGCGTCGAAAGTAAGTGTCGTGTCAGGGTGCATCGGGTATCCAACATCTTAAAGAGAAAGTAACAATACCAGGGGGGCACCCGGTGTCCTACACCTTATGGAGAAAGCAACAGTGTCAGGCGGGGACTGGGTATCCTACATCTTACGGGGAAAGTAACAATACCCGTGCCAGACGTGGACTGGGTATCCTACATCTTACGGGGAAAGTAACAATACCCGTGCCAGACGTGGACTGGGTATCCTACCCCTTACGGGGAAAGTAACACACCAGGCGTGCACCCGGTACCCTACATCTCAAGACGAAAGTAATGTGTTGCCACGCGCATACGGATATCTTACACATTACGGATTAAGTAACACGTTGCAAAGGACACGGGTATTCTTCATCTTAACGGCAGCAGTACCATGGATGCCAGTACACACTTTACATCGAAAGAAACATGGTGCTAGCTGTGCACGGATAGCCTTCGTGTTACGCCGAAAGCAACATGGTGCCAGGTGTGCACGATAGCCTACGCCTTACGGAGAAAGTAATATGGTGCCAAACGTGAACGCACATCCTGCACCGAACATTACATAGTGCCAGATACAAATGGATATCCTACACCGAAAATGATATGGTATCGGACATAAACGGATATCCCACACTGAAAATAACATGGTGCCAGATCTGAACGGATATCCTACATCTAACATAACAAGGTACCAGTCATGAACGGATATCCTACACCGAAAACAACACGGTACGAAATATGAGCAAATGTCCTGCACCGAAGATAACACGTGAGGGCATGGGGCGGAAGGCCAGGTCGATAATGAAACCAAAAACAAAAACAAAAATTGATAATGAATCCATGGCAAAATGAAAGGCGGGTGTGATTATCATGACTACAGAAAGACAGATTATGGCATTATAAGAGAGGAAAGAAACGGACACACCCAAATGAGAAAGTAGCATACAGGGGATCGGTGTGGACATCATAATAAGCAAAGATGGATATGGACATCGTAAGAAAGGACAGACGGAAGTAGACATGGCAAAGGAAAGATGGGTACAGACATCAAGAGACAGGGCAGATGGGTGTGGACATTGTGACAAAGGGCAGATGATGAGACAGGGCAGATGGGTGTGGGCATTATGAGACAGGGCAGATGGGTTGGGCATTATGAGACAGGGCAGATGGGTGTGGGCATTATGAGACAGGAAAGGTGGGTGTGGGCATTATGAGACAGGGCAGATGGGTGTGGGCATTATGAGACAGGGCAGATGGGTGTGGACATTATGAGACAGGGCAGATGGGTGTG
>JADBJO010000610.1:170000-180000 GCA_016801955.1 Conus betulinus | reverse complement strand
TTTTTTTTTTTTTTTTTCCTTTTTTTAATTTTTTTTTTTGGAGGGGTCCTTGTTTCTCTTTTTGTGTGCTCTGTCATTTCTGCCTGGTAATTGGGTGTCGAAAGCAGTATTCGTTTTGAGTTATGAGCGTGTGTTTATTTCATCATAGGAGCAAGAGTTACCCTACTTGTTTGTTATTTACTGTTTCCAGTTCCCGGCCTTATTCAAGATTTCCTTTCATACAAGTCAGACCGAGGTTGTCTGCATACGTTACTGTTCGTCCGTGCGTTTGTTTACATATGCTCGGGATCAGAAAGGCTGCGTCAGTTTTTGATAAAAGTGAGTTTGTGTTTGTTCATTTCTCCAGTTGTCGTTGCTGTACAGACGCCATGTACGGGGTATATAGGCAGGCTGGAGCATTGCCCCGTTTAAGATTTCCATAGAACAGTTGCAGTTGAGTAACAAGAATAAGTCACTCTAAAACCAGACTGGCATAAATGATGTAGATTACAGTGGTCACAATGATGAAGAGTATGCTTTTGAGAGTGGTTTTCTCCAGGCTTGGGCATGGTAGATAAGATAGGGAAAGACCTGTAGTAAGGGAGATCTGAACAGTCCGCTAATTTGAATAAAGACGTGATCTTTGCTTGTTTAAGAGAGAGAGAGAGAGAGAGAGAGAGAGAGAGAGAGAGAGAGAGAACAACCACAATGTTTTTATACGGCAAACTTGTTATGCACAAAGACACGCATGTTCGCGCACACACACACACACACACACACACACACATGAGCGCGAGTGCGCGCTTCTCTCGGGGCATAACAATTCTGTTGGTACCATTCGTGTTATCTGCTCTTTGACATATTTCTCACATCGTGGGAAGCTGGGCTTTCCGATATTGTTGAGAGAGAGAGAGAGAGAGAGAGAGAGAGAGAGAGAGAGAGAGATTGATTGATTGATTGATTGATTGATGATTAATCTTTAATACACAAGGATGAAGATTTTAGGCCAAAACCTAGTCTTACAATCTGTTCTTGTCATGCATACATTATTTTCAACACATATCATTCATACTGACAATTCAACAAAAAGGCGCACGCAGCAGTCACACACACACACACACACACACACACACACACACACATACACACACACACGCGCGCGCATGCACGCACACACACGCATGTATAGTTGTATATGTATATATATAAAGGTGCGCGCGCTTGCGCTCGCTCCTATGCGCACACACATGCCCATGTGTGCATGCGCACATAATCTATAGGCACACACGTGTGCACATACACGCACACACACAAACGTCCACGCGCATGCACACATGCACATGCGTATATCCTCACATTCAAAGGCACACACACACACACACACACACACACACACACACACACACACACACATACACATACATGTGCAGATACGAGCCAGCAGAAGCATGCTCACACAAGCCTACAAATCAGTGAGAGAGTGAAAGAGACAAGAAGAAGCAAAAGAGGAGAGAAGGAAGAAGAAAGAAAGAAGAAGAAGAGAGAGAGAGAGAGAGAGAGAGAGAGAGAGAGAGAGAGAGAGAGAGAGAGAGAAAAAGAAGAACAAAGAAAAGAAAGAAGAAGAAGAGAGAGAGAGAGAGAGACAGACAGACAGAGACAGAGACAGACAGACAAGACAGACAGAAAGAAAGAGAGAAGAGACACAGAGAGAGAGAGAGAGAGAGAGAGAGAGAGAGCGGAAGGGGGGGAGGGAGAGAAAAAAAAACATAGAAGAAGATGGAGGAGAAAAAGGAAGAAGGTGGAAGGAAGAGGAGAGAAGGCACAAACGAAAACCAAGGAGGGGGGGAGGGAGGGAGTGAGAAAGAGAGAGACCCGGAAGAAGAAGAAGAAGAGGAGGAGGAGGGAGGGAGGAAGAGGAGAGGAGGAAGAAGAGAGAGAGAGAGAGAGAGAGAGAGAGAGAGAGAGAGAGAGAGACAGACAGACAGACAGACAGACAGTCTATCAGCCAGCCAACCAGGTAACGACTGAGGATCAGCAATGACCATTGTGTTTTAGGCGCTAGCTTCAAGTCGTCGCGCAGCCTGTGCAGGTTGGTTGTTGCCATCATTTTCTTCACGCCCCTGATCAAGCTACACAATGTGGCAGACGCCTCACACACCTGAACAGTGTTCACTTGGGGCATTCATGCATTTCATGCTTGCTTTCTCACTCCCACCCCTTCCTTCCTCACCTCTGTTCCTGCCAGTCTCGGGTATTTTTCTGCTCAATTTCAACAGGCAATAAAAAATAGATCTGCCTTCGAAAGGGATTACGACGGTTCTCTCACGCAGCTAGCGAAGGGTTTTCATATTTATGATATATTTTCCTAATTTTAGGTTCCCATTTTCTTCATTTTCACACACACACACACACACACACACACACACACACACACACCTTTTTTTTTTTTTTTTTTTTTTTAAAGTTCATATCTTCGCCAAATCATTACTACAATGATGGAAGAATTGTTAGCCCGCACTTGTTTTCCCGCTCTACTTTATTGTTTAGCAATTTCTATGGTCGTTCCAAGAGAGAGAGAGAGGGGAGGGGGGGGGGGTAGTTGGGGTTGATGGTGAGGAAAGGAGGTAAGGTTACCAGGCGTGTTGCTGAGAGGGGGGGGGAGGGGGGTAGGTTGAGGGAGGAGGGAGGAGCGCAGGTTTGATGGTATTTGCAGTCTCTCTTTCTCTTTTCCCCGAAATCATCTTCCCACCAATCGACTGACTGGGACTGTCTTTGAAAATTCCCTCCTTTCTTCCTTTGACGTTCCTTGCCTGTCAATATGTGTAACTCCACCCTCCTTGAAAGACGAATCAGTCTCCAGATTGGTGAGTTTATCTACCTGATGACTGACAGACAGATTCCTGACATGTGTGAGCGGGGGGAAGCTGTCAATCATTGGATGGGCAAGGCCTTTTCTCAGCCAGTTGCAAATGAGATTCAGTCGGTGTATCTTTTTTTTTTTTTTTTTTACCCCTCCCTCTATTGATTCTGTCAGCCTCAAAAGTGGAGCTGTCAATCATTGAATGGGCACAGCCTTTTCCCAGCCAGTTGCAAATGAGATTCAGTCGGTGTATCTATCTGTTTTTTTTTTTTTTTTACCCCTCCCTCTATTGATTGTGTCAGCCTCAAAAAAGTTCTGTCAGTCACCAGCGGCAGTTCCTTTTTCCTTTTTCTGGAGGAGGGGTGGGGTTTGGGGTGAGCGATGGGCTAGGGTATGAGCGGAAGGTCTAACCTAACCTTGTCCTAACTTCCCATGCAAATGCGCACTGTCCTCAGACTGTAAATCACACATCACTTTTAGTCCTTTATTATGGATGGAAAGTGTAGATACATACTGTGGTCCTCGGTATAAATGTCAAATATATAGGCTACATGTGGGTGTCCTCAGTGTAGCTGTAAAGTGAAAAGAAAACACATACAGTCCTTTGAATGACTGTAATTTTACAGTTTTAATAATATGCCTGTGTGTCCGCAGTTCGACTGTCATGTGACGAATCAATGAGTTTCAAAACTACTAGAAAATACAATTGATATTTGAAATGAAGAGGGCCTGCTGATAATGTGTGTGCGTGTGTGTGCGTGTGTGTGTGGGGGGGGTGTGTGTGGGTGTGTGTTTTCTGAACCAATCGGAAAAGAGTCTACAAAAGTAGGGTGTATGATGCTAGCCCTCAGAACTACCAATTTACAAACCCGTGAGGGAGAGAGAGAGAGAGAGAGAGAGAGAGAGACCATTAACTGTGATGTTGGGCTCGGCGCAGGGTCTGCCTGGCGCGGGTTGATGCAGAACTTCCGTCTTCTTTGTGTTGATGGTGATGACTGATTTGGCGCAGGCTACAGACAACTTGTCGATGCTGCACTGAATGTCCGTTTCTGAGCCAGCATTGAGGATGCAGTCATCAGCAATAATAAAATGATATTAACATGAAAAAAACATTCATGCAAACACCGCGCAATGGACGGCTAGTGTCCACTCTAGTCAGAGTATAAAGTGTCGCGATCTAGCTGCCTCACTACAACATGAAATCTGATGCTATCAACTGGAACAAAAGTGTAGGGGGGGGGGGGGGGGGGGGGGGGGGGGGGGGGGGGGCAGAGGATGGTGTTGCTTGTAAACACTACAGAACTGACTCGGGAGAATAGTTTTCAAAGGGACAAAAACAGCAAAGGAAGGGAGAGGAAGAAGTTTAAAATGTAGAGTCAAAATAATCACCAAAAAGGAGAAAACTGGTACAACAAATTTCTAGACGAGGGGGTTGTTATAGCACGCTGGATCGTGCATATGTTGGGTCATATTACTTTAATCTGGCTTGCTGATCAACAAGAAATTTGATGTACTGTGCTGTTCGTGTTCATCGCCTCAGCCAATGAGGTCATGTTTTCGGCTGCGTTTGTTGCTTTGTTTGTTTGACAGTCAGCAAATTAATGCAAAAAGCGCTTTAACAATTTCAATGAAACTTAGCGGAAAGATAGAAGACAGCACACGGGTGAACCCATTTCATTTGTGTGTGTGTGTGTGTGTGTGTGTGTGTGTGTGTGTATGTGCGCGCGCGCGCGCGTGCGTGCATGCGTGCGTGCGTGCGTCTCTGTGTGTGTGTGTGTGTGTGTGTGTGTGTGTGTGTGTGTGTGTGTGTGTGTGTGTGTGTGTGTAAATCTGAATCAAAGGATGGATCCTATGATTTTCAAAAACTTTCTTCAGGATCATAGGATGGGACATTTGGGGTCATTGTTGTAAACCGCCAATGGAATATGGCATCGATCGCATAGGGAAAAGAAGAAGCGTACCCAGATATCTTGTGTTCTATGTGAACTGGTAAGATCTAGTGCATATCCGGGTGGAGCGAAAGACGGTTCCATCTGGGAGGAGGTCTGTGATCTCCCGCTCCTTTCTAGCTTTTAGATTCTATAATCTTATCTACTTCCTCTTGTATCCCTGATTATGAACGGGACAAAAAAAAACAACCTTTACAGGCACAATGAATCGCTTGAATTCGAGGATGTCATTCACTTTTTGACTTACAGACTTTTTGCTTCATAAACATTCATTAACTCACTCAGTTCCTTCCTTCTTGTCTTTCCTTCTTCTTTTCCTCTTGTTTTCTTCGTTCCTCATCCACACATCTTTTTCCCACCTTCCCTCCTTCATTTTCTCTCCGTTCCTTTTTCTGGTTTTTTCATTCGTCACCCACTCACTTGCCCGTTTGAGTGTCTCCAACGCCATCAAGTTTTCTTAGATGAAAGAGCTTTATTATGTCCACCACAGTTTTATACAGCCTGTGCGCTCAGTTATGTGCGGACTCTGCTTCTTGGTCTTTTTTTTTCACCTATTCTGGGCTTATTTTATTTTTCGTATATGGCTCTTCGATTTCGGAGCCATGAGGGAGAATGGGGACTATCTTTTAACCCCCAACGGACAGTCGACACTTGGGGCAGGTTTGGCTGTTTGGCGCCGAGCTTCTGGATGGAGTTAAGGTCAGCCTCGTGCATATGTATGTCTGAGGTTTGGACTGGTGTCTGAGGTGAGAATTCCCATCATCCTTTTCGATGTTCAAGCATTTATTTGATCAGGTAAGTATGAAGAAAATGGATTTTACAAAAAAACAAGTAGTTTTATGACACGCTTACCTGTCCAAACATTGGGACACTCCCTCCCCCCTCCTCGCTTAGCGGAGAAAGGGCGAAAACTGATTTCAGTCACACAGCGTGCACTAATGGAGATTACCCCTGTTGGTTTGTTGGTTAAAGGGATGAGTTAGCTCCCTTTTCTCAGTTGTTGCCTTTTCATGGGAATCCTTCTCATACGGCGTTGTTCCATGCCTAGCGAAGATAAGACATTTGTTTGGATTGGTAAGTATATCATAAAACTGCTTTTAGAAGTAAATCTCTTTTCCCTGTCTTAACTTCCAAGTCAACATCCCCCCCCCCCCCCCCCCCCCCCCCCTTCCCTTTTATTCCGACTTCTCTACTCCCAAGTGGCTCATTCCGTCCACCTCGTATACAGCCACATCTGGCATCATCCTGTGGCACGCGCCAGTCCTGGGCAGTCCACAGCAGTAATCAACACCAGGTTGTACCGGGGCAACTCACCAGACGAGACTCCACAACTATCCATTGTTTTGTATTGTATCGTCCTACACTCCGTATTCTATGTTTTGTCGAACAATGTAATTTAACCCCAAGCAAGCAAGCAAGCAAGCAAGCAAGCACACACACACACACACACACACACACACACACACACACACACACACGCGCACGCACGCACGCGCGCGCGCGCGCACGCGCACACACACACACACACACACTCGCTCACTCACTCACTCACTCACACCACAACCCATACAGACAGACACAGCACAGACAGACGGACGGACAGAGAGACAACGACGACGACGGCGGCGGCGGCGGCGCCGAATGGCATTTTGTTGTTCCAAAGAGGTTTAAGGGACGTAAACTGACCTTTGCACAGACCCTGTGCAATGTATTTATCTCCCTTTTCGTCGCAGCCAAGTCACAATTTCTTGCCTTGTGTGTTGTACATGTTCACGTCTTGTATTGTAGCAGTTGGTTATTTCCCATCAGCTTCATGTAAAGTTTACTTTTCCGCTACGTACAAATGCTGTTTGCTGTCTCTGCTATTATCATTATGGCGTTGCCATGTTTGCGTCAAAAACGACGTGTTACCATGAACAACAAGCCTCATTCAGATTGTCTACACGTTTGATTTGGTTCCTTCAGCGAAAACTTTCTGCCTGTCGTTAAAATGTAACATTCGACAGAATCAAACTCAACTGTAAAACATCCAACGCGATATATTCATAAGGTGACCTATTCAAACATACGTGAACGTAAACTCGATGTTCAATGATATATGTTTATCTGGAGAAAGCATGTCGTTGTCCAGTTTTGTCTGAGAGAGAGAGAGAGAGAGAGAGAGAGAGAGAGAGAGAGAGAGAGAGAGAGAGAGAGAGAGAGAGAGAGAGCTAATACTGCAACATTCTCCAGTTGAACAAAGCCCTTCTTGTGATGTGAGCAGTCTGTTTAAAAGTGTTAACGTGTGTGTGTGTGTGTGTGTGTGTGTGTGTGTGTGTGTGTGGTGTGTGCGTGTTGTGTGTGTGTGTGAGAGAGAGAGAGAGAGAGCGCGCGCGCATGCGAGTGCGCTTAATATTTCTTGCAGTTTAAACAGTTACATATTAAGTGGGCAACAGTCTCATCCTTAACTGTTCTATTCAGTTCCCCAGTACACATCGTTTTATTTCCTGTAACATTTTATTTTTCATTTGATGTGCAAGCAATGCACTTTTTGTATCTAATGTTTAAAGAATGTGTAAGCCTTCTTGGGTTGCTTTCTGAATTGGATTCTTTTACCCTTTGACATTTGAACCCGCCTGACAGCAGATCAGGATGTACAGACTCGAAGGTGACCTGGACCTTTAGGATATGAATGTTTCACCTGGGCAAACCGATCCGGCCCAGTCTCACACCTTTAGGGTATGAATGTTTCACCTGGGTAAACCAATCCGGTCCAGTCTGTATTATCCGTCGAATCAGTAATCATCATTCTTTAGCTATCAATGATTGACAGTGGCCATAACACGTACTGCCAGTAAGACACATACGTGATCAGACTACACATGTGTGTTTAATTAATCAATACACTCCATTTCACTGAATGGCCAAGTGCGCTTACGCTATGTGCGGCGCAGTCCTGAAATGGTCCCTCGCGGTCGGACTGGCTATAAACGACATGAGGATGTGGTGACTAAGACAATACACACAATAGCTCACTGCGCAGTTCATAACTTGGTCCATGCTGGCATGCGTGTGAGTGACAGAGTCGCTGGGGCTTTGACTTGTCGAGTTGGACATTTTTTTTCTATCATTGCAAGACGCAAAGATAAACAAGGTGGAACAGTTTGAATCACTGATCGTGGATCATATTGATCTTTTTATTGTGTTGTACGTCACAAAACAGGTAATGAGGACACCGACATTGTTGTTTAGTAAACAATGCTATCAGTCAACGAGTAGCGCTATCACCGTAAAGTTAAAACGAACCACGCAATCTAAGGTGGTGGAAACAACCTGGCTAGTATCAACCAGATCATTGTGTCTTTTATCTTCCGTTATTGCGTAATCTCTCTCGATGAAGGAATAGAAAACAGACTACACAGTCGCGTTCCCAGATTTCCTGAACTTCCAATCGTGAAATCTGGGAACTGCCTCAGAAAGAGAGTACTTTGTGAAAATCATGCCAAGAAAGTAATGAAAAAAAAAAGTGACAAGAAGGCCAAAGATCCCACTTGCATCTAAATAGATTGTTTTCCACCTTATCTCCAAAATCCTTTCTTTTTTCGTCTTCTTTCTTTCTGCCCTTCTGAGCTCTGAAAGACCACGTTCCCAGATATCATGGGCCTTCCCGGATATCACAGTACATTTTGGGAACGCGTTCCCAAAAAAATCTGTGATATCTGGGAAGCCTTCCCAGATATCACGTTCCCAGATTTCACGCGACACCAGCTTCACGCTCTCTTCCTCCACCTCAGTGTTCCCCGACCGCTATAATCCGTCATGTCTATGTTCCTCCAACTACATCGGTATCGACTGATCGTAAAACACCATTAAGTAAACACACACACACACACACACACACACACACACACACACACACGCACACACACACACACACACACACACGCAAGCACGCACGCACGCACGCACACACACACACATATACTCACTGACGACTCCACACACACCCACCACCACCACCACCACCACCACCCAAATCCATCACAAATGATTTAGCTTTCACCATGAACTGACTTGATCACAGATCTTTTAAGCCGATGTGTGTAACCTTTGCTCCCCATATTGTGGAAAAACACACTATTCTCCCCCTTACATTCTGAAGCGGATACGGATCAAATGGAGGATTCAGGATCCGTTTAACAGTGACGAGGGTCTGTGGTCTGTATAGTGCCTTTCTATTTCATGTCGTAGATAAATAACACGATAAAAAAAATCTGATTTCAAGTTGATATTTTTACAAATCTTAAATAATTGTCAGCGAACCGCCCAGAGAAACGTGGGCAAACGAGTCACAAGACAAAACACAAACGCGTTTCGACCTCTTAGGTCTTCATCAGGTGAAACAAAAACGAAAAAAAAAAAATAACGAAAATGCACTTAGCTTTGATCGCTTCAGATTGCTTCTGAGTTCAGCGCAAGGAAGAAGGCGTTGATATTTTTTAACTGTGCAGAGAGAAAAAAAATGTTCCTTAACTTCAAACGAAATACCTCCGTTTGACGTACAGAAAAGTTTAAATGGCTGGGGTTAAAAACTGCAATAGCTTTATTTTGAATTCTCAGTGTTTGGACAGATTCTACTCACTTATTTTCTTTTCAGGGCTGTACATTTCCACACCCTTTACCCAGCCACACGTACCCAGTCTATTAACCGGATTCTGGCGTAACTTACATGTCGGGCAAAACGTCACTGGCCACTGGCCAATTGCCCCAGTCCTCCACTGTAGTTTTTGTCGTAACCTCTGGCGCCCGGGTCAAAGATGCCAGAGATATGTCAGTATATGGTTTATACAGAGTAAACTGCTGAGCTTGCGTGGTTTTGAGATTGCCGTTATGTGAGTTTGCTTTAGATAAAAAAAAAAATGGGAGTGGAAAAGATAAACAAAGAATGAACATAAGAACAAGGTATGATAATGTAAAAAAAAAAAAACGATGACGATAGTAATGGTTGAGATATGAAGAAGAAGAGAGAAGAAGAAGAAGAAGATGATGATGATGATGATGATGATGATGATGATGTAAAGTGATTGCATATCTTTATATCAACATTTTGAGAAAGGAATTGTGCGTTTGTTCGAGTATATATCGAAAGGCCTTCTACACAACACTATTTACAGCAATACAATATAGAACTATAAAATATGTTTTAATGTAGGTCAACACAGTTCTATAGGAA
>JADBJO010000610.1:157500-165000 GCA_016801955.1 Conus betulinus | reverse complement strand
AAAGGATGAGAGAGACAACCAAAAAATGAATAAATAAGAAAAAAAAAATCAAGAAAATGGCTAATGACATAAGATGAAAATTTAAGATTCAAGAAACGAAGAGGGTTGCGGAGGGGGGGGGGGGGGGGGGGGGGTTTTAAAAAACACTCTCTTTGCCTGAAACGAAAGACCTTGACATCATCGTCTGTAGACGAGGCTGGGGAAGTCAGTTCTTCAGCCTGGGACAGTACTCTTTCTTTGTCTTCAAAACTGCCTGCGACAGATAACGACCTCAACCAGTGAGGTTATCATTCCACCTGCGTCGGTTGGTCTCTTTGTCTGCCGGTCAGCCAGATAACGGAAAACCTACTGAACTGATTTCCACCATCCTTGGTGGGAAGATGGAACGAGCCTCTAGATAAAGCCCGTTATGTTTTAGTGCTGATCTGTTGTGTAAGTCTGAGTCATGAAGCGGATCCGCTATGTTTTGGTGCTGATCTGTTGTGCGAGTCTGAATCATGGAGCGGATCCGGGATCCGTTCCACTTTGACAGAACTCTGCACTCTCCCTAACGCGGTTTTAGTGGAGGGAAAATGCGTCTTTATTACCAGGTGAGCGTGACCCACAAGGGATATTTGGAGGGATAGATAGTGCACGAACAGACGTTATTGCTTAATTACAATTTTTCACAAAAACATTATAGTTATGTCACGGTTAAAACCAGGACTACATGTGTAATTGAGTGTGCAAGCATGCAAACCCATACAAACACATACACACGTACACATACAAACACATGAACATGCTCACTCACACACACACACACACACACACACACACACACACACACACACACACACACACACACACACACGCACGCACGCACGCACGCACGCACGCACGCACATCTGTGTATTAGGAGCACATATTGATTGATAACTGCTGCACATAGGTAGCTAGTTGAAAGCACTCACACTAACTAGAGCTACGTCTATGTATATCCGCACTCATACTTCTATCCAGACATACACGACTTGTTGGAATGCTGACGAATCTAACATATAGAACGATTAGATTGTGCATTTGACTTGCCCGTTCTTTACACATTTAAATTTCATTTGCATTGGAAGACAAGACATTGGCTGCTTTCGGAAAGAACCCATTTCCAAAGCGGTTGTTTTCTTTCCTGATTTCTTCTTCATCCTTCTGTTGGATCGTGTGCAAATGCTTTCTATAAATTTTTACTAAAAACCGGTAAACCGCTCTCAATGATCTGGTTGCCTGTTTTCACAATTTTTTCGCTGCTCGCTTCGTTGTTCACGGACAGACAAAAAAACAAAAGAGGGAGAAGGGGACGAATTATATGAAAATTAAAATCTTGATGATCAAACACTTTTAGACACTTCATTGTGGTTTCGACGTAGTATAGTAACCAGTTTGCAAACCAGCCTGATTTCGCTTGAATCAGTTTTATTGTCGGTGTTGTTGTTGTTGTTGTTGTTCAGTTTTATTGTCGGTGTTGTTGTTGTTGTTTTGATTTGATTTCATTAGTTTTTTTTGTTTTGTTTTTGTTTTGTTGAAAAAGAAAATAGTAGCGACTACAGAATTCCAATGCGTTTTAAATGAGAAGTGTGTGTGTTGGGGGGGTGGGGGGGGTGGATGGAGAATATTTGGAATATAGGGTGTCCATTATTTTAAAAAGTGGTTGATATTCAGCTTGCGTTTTTCTTTGTTTATGTGTTTTTTGTTGTTGTTGTTGCTGCTGGTTTTTTTTTTTTTTTATTCAGTGAATAAGTCTCCATTGCCTTTACCCAAAGTTTGTTTTGCATGGAATACAGAAACGGAACTACATGCTGCTATCAAACCGTATAAATGTGCACTCGACGCGTAGATATGGAGACTAGTTCACACATGAAATAGTGAAACGGAAAGGCTGTTTATCTAGAGGTTCGGTGGGCTGGGTATGTTTTGGCGCTGGTTTTGTGGAGGCGGGAGCGGAGGGATAGGGGGAGGTGGGGGTTGGTGAGGGGGTGGGGTTTAATTCTCTCTGTGCGCTGTCGCTCTGCCTTCCATCGCCTCGTGTCCTAGACAAGGTGAACTTCTAGGCTGTGGGAACTGTTTGCCTGTTGTCAGAATGTTAAAGTACAGAGAAATAATCTAGTAAGTAACGTCTTCTTTTTTTTTTTTTAAATGACAACTACAAATACAGTGATATCTTCTTATAACTACCCTCCCCCCCCCCAAAAAAAAAATAAAATAATAATAATAATAAATAATCCTGACGAAAAACAAACGGGGGTGTCCTAAAATCATCCAGAAATACAGGTCCGCCCATTTCTAGGTGGAGATAAGATTCTGCGAGTCACTGAGAGTACCTGTCCTTTTCTGCAGACGCCAGAGACAGGCCTTGCCAGCAGATTTCCAGCGACGAATTCAAGAACAAATGTCGCACACTACTTCTCTGCATCTCGTGCAGGAAACATGAGCATATGAGAATGTCACGCAGTGGGTCGACACATGTTTTGCTCAACAAAATCTCTCTTCACACCAGCCGTGGGTTCGATTTCCACTAGAACCATTTATTTGCGGGATTTTTTTTTTCTGCCCTGACCGGCTCCTATCCAGATTTCAGTTTGACTTGTACTCAACTGGGAAAACTGGGATGCATAGTCAAACAATATCCAATTAATGGATGCGTCTTGGAATGTTGCTCAAACGTCCTGTCAAACACTACAGGTGTCTGAATCTCTCAGGCGCGATTGACCTATGTATAATGTCTGTGTGGTGCTAATGTAATTAAATACTAATAACTGATAAGCTTTGGTCCTGCATGCCCACCCCCCCCCCCCCCCCCCCCCCCCCCTCCCCCCCCAGTCTCGGTAACGGTTGTTTTCACTGTCTCCAGGCTCGGTGCGCATGGCCCGAAAGTATCTATCTTTTAGTGCAATGTGTAGAACTCCACAGTATGGATGAAAAGTAAACGTAGAACTCCACAGCATCATCTTCGTGATCCTCATCCTCAACGATCAGCTGATTAAAATGATTGAAAAGCCTTTCTCCCAGTGTCTTTGATGTTAGTGATGACCAGTACCTACACTTTCTGTGCTTGTCATCCGTGGTGGCAGTGTATCGACATACCCCTCTCCTTCCCCACCCACCCTGTGCCTTTCTACTCCGCTGTCATATGTACACATCACATGCGAATCAAATAAGCAAGGTCCCTCTTGTTCAAATTACTGAAATATATCTCTAACCTTTGTACCATCGACAGGACTATGCTTTAACCCAAAATCTTTGCATTTGTAGTCTGTTGTTTTGGTTGCTGTTGTCAATGTTGTTTCTCAAAGAAGATTCTTTTCTTCAAAAATAAACGAACGAACATAAAATCAAACCCCCAAAGCATCACATAAACAGTAATTCGAACTAAAACGCAATGAAAGTGTACACATCATCAAGGCGCGATCAACCCACCCCATACGTCATAGAAGAATCTTTAAGACATTAGCTGTCTTCGCCCCTTCCCCCTTTCCCATCCGCTCCCTCCTCGATTTTCCTGTCTTACCAATAGGAAACCTGTAAAAATAAGCACACACACACACACACACACACACACACACACACACACACACACACACACACACACACACACACACATATATATATATATAGAGAGAGAGAGAGAGAGAGAGAGAGAGAGAGAGAGAGAGAGAGATACTTACATACATACATACATGCATACATACATACATACATACATACATACATATATTTATAGAGAGAGAGATGGATACACACACACACACACACACACACACACACACACACACACACACACACACCTTTGTACAACACAGATTGGTAGATTGCTCCTGAAGTGCATGTGACAGCAGTTATCAGCCGTCATGTTGGTACTGCTACGTAATCTTGAGCCTTGCCTGGGAAAGAGGGGCTAGCTGGGGTAGGTTGGTGGATGGTGGAGGGATAGGAATTGGGGTGGGACGGGGCGGGATGGGCAAAAAAAAAAAGAAAAGAAAGAGAGTGGAGGGGTGAGAGAAGGTCAAGGAGTTTTTTTTTATGACGTAGATCACCTGGACCTACTCCGCCACCCCCCCCCCCCCCCCCCCCCCCCCCACCCCCCCTCCCCGTCCTCCCCCGTTGCATTGTCCATAAAAAGAAAGGGCTTTGGGCTCCAGGTCGCTGAAGCTTACCTTGCAGGGTGAGAAGAGCAGAGCCTCATCTGCTGACAAGTGGCACAGGTCGCTCCCTGCTTTCTGGTGACTGGGACACACTGACTGCACAGTGGGTGAAGCCGTTCGTTCTCTGCTTCCCTCTTCCTCTTTCTGTATCCAGCTCTCTCTCTCTCTCTCTCTCTCTCTCTCTCTCTCTCTCCTCATTTCTCTCTCTCTCTCTCTCTCTCTCTCTCTCTCTCTCTCTCTCTCTCTCTCTCTCTCTCTCTCTCTCTCTCTCTCTCTCTCTCTCTCTCTCTCTCTCTCTCTCTCAATGTTAACCATTCAAGAGACTGCATTTCTTGGAGCTCTTTTTCAAGCAGATAGCAGCAGCAAAACCAGTAGCACTGCAACAGTAACAGCAGCAAAAGTAGTAGTAGTAGAAAGAGTAGTTGTAGCGGCAGTAGCAGCAGCAGCAATAGTAGTAGCAGCAAAACCAGTGGCACTGCAACAGTAACAGCAGCAGAAGTAGTAGTAGTAGAAAGAGTAGTTGTAGCGGCAGTAGCAGCAGCAGCAATAGTAGTAGCAGCAAAACAGTAGCACTACAAAAGTAACAGCAGCAGAAGTAGTAGTAGTAGTAGAAAGAGTAGTTGTAGCGGCAGTAGCAGCAGCAGCAATAGTAGTAGCAGTAGGATTTGCAATAAAAGGTAGTGTATTTATCACTGTTACGTTAATGATGATGATGATGACGATGATGATGATGATGATGATGATGATGATGATGATGATGATGATGATGATGATGATGATGATGATGATGATGATAGGATTTCTTATTATTACTTCCATTACTGCTGCCGTCTCTGCGGTGCTTGTTCTTTGACATGTTGTTCGTGTCTTGGTGAGTGCAGGGATGACGTTGCTGTGGGTGTCTATGATGATAATGATGGCGGGGGTGCAATGCGCCCGTCGTCGGACCACACTTCCACCCACCACCCCCCTGCCTGATGCACAGAGACTGCAAAAAACTGGAACAGGTAACACTCAACCCCGTAACCTCCCCTTCCCTCGTTCTCATCTCTCCCCTCCCCTACCTCTCTCTCTCTCTCTCTCTCTCTCTCTCTCTCTCTCTCTCTCTCTCTCTCTCTCTCTCTCTCACGACAGATTTTCATTTTATAGAACATTTAAGTCGCTTCCATTGTGTGAAAAGCATGCACATGGATATGTATAACAAAAGTTGTATCACAAGAAGTAGACTAGAGTTGATCGTTATCGACGTGGCAAAAGAAACCGAAGGTGTGTGAACATGTGCTGGTCATTATGCAGTAATGCGAAAGAAGATGTTTTTTTTTTTTTTTTCTACGTTGACGACAACAAATGAAAGGTCGATGGACATCCATATCTGTTCCGTAGTTTTGTGCTTTTGGCAGTCAAAATGGAAAAACGTTGAAGCACGTTTACTTGTTTTTTGTATGAAGCGTTTAAGTGGCGTACTATTGCCCTTAGTTCTGAAAAAAAAAAAAACAAAAAAAAAACCAGTATCACACTGATGCTACGCGACTCATTCGCATATTTTTGTTACGCTGATTTTGTAAACATGATTCATATGTTAATGATATTGTACTTCTTTCAGAAGGGGGCTGGTTTAATTGAAAGCAAGCACCCCCCCCCTCTCTCTCTCTCTCTCTCTCTCTCTCTGAAAGTTCTTTGCAGAAGATGCAAATAGATTGTCAGATTCTCGTTCAAGCGATGTTGACAAACGACCAGTCAGACAAGACAAAAAGTGTTCCCCCTTTTAATTAACAACTAACTTTTTACACTGTTTACATGTAAATTCTTTCCACTTTTTTCACCAAACAATATTTTTGTTTCAAAATTACATGAACATGTCCTCACGGGCTTAACAAAAAAAAAACATTTTTTTTTTCTTTCAAAGTTCGCACACACAGCGCCATACACACAAAAATAACCGTGTCCTTCAACAGAGTTCTCTAGTCTTCACAGACCTACAACAATTCTCCAGTTTCCGGTCTCTGTGGCCTCTCGTCGTCTTACATAAGGAAACATAAATAGAAGACAATCGCGACAACTTATTTCCGGTTTGAAACATTCTTAAAGTATGGGCCAGAATTCGTCACTGTTTTATTAAAATGAAATGTACTCTGGAAAAAAGAACTTTTCTATAAAGTTGATAGTTAAAACACATCTGAACTATTTGCATAACAACTATTTTAGAATTGTAAAATACAGGTAGACTAGAGACATATGGGTTTGTAAGCACGTGGATTTGTAAAAACGGATGCCCGATATTGCAGATTTCCGCTTCAAAACGGACAGTTTATTCCATACAAGGATTTCAAACAAAAACATAATGTCAGTATAGATATTATTACTTTTTGTGGGTATGAGAAAGTAATAATTGAGTATATCAAAATGCAAAGATAGCTGTTCATGACAATAAATGTGGAGATATCTACTTTTAAAAAGCAAACGTCTATATTCAAAGAGTCAAAATCATACCATTATACACTTATTGATGATAACAATCGGCCAAAAATTTACGTAATGTGTTATCTAAAGTGAACGACTGAAATGCATGCTTATTATATTTTCACAAGACATATGATGCAAAAATTAAGTGGTTTCAGCTGAGAATAATACCACAGTGTCGGAGGATAACCTTCATTCCCAAAAAGACGTGTGTGCTGAATACAAAGGACAGTACCACTCATATCTTCTGAAACAATGGTGTTGTTCAAGGTTTTAGGAAATGTTGATGAATGCAACAAATGAAACATGTCACATTGTTTTCTACTTTATGCATTACAAACCCACTAGCTGTACTTGGTTTTATTACAGGTATATGCATTGACCAGATCTTTTATTTTGATCTTTGTTAAAGAATACTTGTGCCACTCTAAATTAAACAGAAATATTTCTATCCTGCATGCCTTTGTCAACAAAATACACATATCAGATTGAGGAGGATACATTATGTAAAACATGTAAAATTAGGTAAACAATGATTTTGTTGCCAAATGGACTCTTTATAAGACTCTTTTCTGTTGACTTAAGCAGAAATAACGAATTCATCTGTATAAGAGAAAAAAAAAACGGCTATGACGTGTGTTGTAACTCGTCTGCTTCCATGTGACAAATAGGGTTCAGGCCCTGTGTTTACAAAAATGGTCAATGTGCTGTGTAGCCCCTCCTTCATTTGCTTCTGTCCGATGTGTCTCAACTGACCAGATAAAACCTCTTTATATACTTGTCTTTTTCTCTGTTCGTCGATGGTCTGTTTACCTGTCTATCGGTTTGTCTTTCTGTCTGTCTGCTTATCTGTGTATCTGTATAT
>JADBJO010000610.1:137500-145000 GCA_016801955.1 Conus betulinus | reverse complement strand
CTGGCTGGAAAGGGTAGATCTACAGTTGACCATCTTGTAAAAATTACAACACAGGTAAAACATCAATTCGCACGTAGGAAAAATGTACTTGCCACGTTTTTTGATATTAGAAAGGCATATGACCAAGTCTGGCACTCAAAACTTCTGAACAAAATTGAAGTTAATAGGTCTCTCGGGGTGTATGTACAATTACTTAAAAACCTTTTTAAGTGATAGAACAATACAGACGAGGTAGGAAATGTATATTCTAATGAAAGATATATCCAGATGGGAATCCCGCAAGGAGCTGTGATAGCTCCTATCCTGTTTAATATTTTGATCCATGATCTTCCTAAATCATTATCAAAAAATGTTGAACTAGTGCAATATGCGGATGATATCTGTATATGGATGAAAGTTACTTTAAAACGTCACACACCAGTTTAGATCAATCAACTATATCAAAAAGATATATCAAAATGAACTAGATAAAATTAGTAGGTACATGACTGAAAATGGATTGGCCCTTTCAGCTGAAAAATCGCATATGGTTCTGTTCAATACTGGTTATGATCCTAATCCTCTGCCTTCATTTCAAATAGATGGATTGTGCCTTGAATATAAAAAAATCGTAAAATTTTTAGGAGTAAATTTAACTTCTAAATTGAGCTGGAATTATCACATACAAACTATTCTAACAAAAGCTAAGAAAACTTTAAATTTTTTGAAAATGGTGAGTCAACAGTCATGGGGTAAAGACAGTAAAGTATTAACACATTAGCTACTGCGCTTGTACGATCAAAAAATTATCCTATGCCCAGGAGACATTTTTTTCAGCCCCAAAATGTTTAATTAAAAAAGTTGCAGAGTATCGATAGTAAAGCTTACAAGAAGATAGCTCTTGGTGTCCCGGTTCATACATCAACTTTAAGACTTATATGGAGATCGGAATATTGCCTTTTGAAGAAAATATGAAACTTGCATGTGCAAAATATATTTTAGAAGTCATACACTACAAAATCTTAATACCAGTGAAACTGAATTAAAATCAGAAATAAATTTTCCTAAACGGGCACAAAAAATCGATTCTCTAAAATCGATAGCCTCATACACATCTGACTTATTTACAAAAGCAGGCACTCACCTGAAAACGTAGCTCCTCGGGTGTCTTTTAGCACTATCCCGGAATGGGAACTTAGTAGAGCAAATTATGACATAGACCATACAAGTTTTTTAAAAAGTGATGGACCCTTGCTGCCAACGTATGTTAAGTCACATATAAATGAAACTTATATAAATCATCTTAAAATTTATACAGATGGTTCTGTACTAGACAATCATTTGTCTGGTTCAGCATTCATAATTCCATCCTTAAAAATAGAGAAAGGTTACCACCTTGGTAAGAATATTTCCATATTTACTGCGGAACTTGTTGCCATTATTATGGCATTAAACTTTCTTCTTGATTTTCAGTTTCCTGCATTCAATATACTTTGCGTTGATTCAAAATCAGTCCTACAAGCTCTAAAATTTTCGAATACAAGTGTGAGAGCAGAACTCATATTAGAAGTCTACCACTTAATTCATTTTTTTGCATTTACGTGGTTCCTACGTCGATTTTTGTTGGGTTCCATCACACTGTGTGGATTATCTGCGAATGAAAGGGTAGACCAATTAGCCAAAAAGGCTGCTATCACTGAGACTGATTTAACAAAGGTATGCATTCCTTTATCCTTACATGAGAGTTATAGTCTTTTAAAAGACGTATCCTGGAACTATTTTTCAAATAAACGAAAAGGCACCAGAAACAAAAAAGGGGATATTATTTACAAGATATCAGACAATAAAACAGGTATCAAGAATCTCTACCAAGAGCGGATTTTAAAAAGTTTGATTTTTAGATTGAGGCTTGATGCCTTTAAAACCAAATTCTGTAAACACGTGACTTGTATTTGTGGCCAGCAAATCACTCCGTTCCATCTACTTTTTTTGTGCGATAGAATGAAACCCTACTTACCTGCTTGGTTGTTGAACACTGAACCGTCGATATCAGCCTTTGAAGACGTCATCTCCAACGAATCAAACATTTTGGAAGTTGTTCAAGGACTGATTAAGAGCCCAATTGGACATTTACTTAACGTCTATGTTATTTTCCCCATCTTGGTGGTAGTTGCTTATTTAGTGCTTTTTTGAAGTTTTGAATTCAGTTATGTGGAGGGTTTTTTTTTTTTTTTTTTTTTTTTTTTTTTTTTTGGGTGTTTATTTGTTTTTTTTTTTTTTTTATTATTTATTTTATCTAGGCCTAATTGCATTATACATACCTACATACGCCAAATTCAACACCAACCATTCGCATGCATACACCCCAAAACACCACATGCACACACACTTAGAGAGAGTGTCCGTGCACGCTTCTGTGTGTGTGTGTGTGTGTGTGTGTGTGTGTGTGTGTGTGTGTGTGTGTGTGTGTGTGTGTGTGTGTGTGTGTGTGTGTGTGTGTGTGTGTGTGTGTGTGTGTGTGTGTACGCACGCGCGCACGTGAGTGTATATTGGTGCGGGGAAGGATGTTCTGGGTGCATATGGCTCCTAAAGTATTCGCTCCTAAAGTATTCCGATGCATGTGTGTGTGTATGTGTGGTGCATATAGCTCCTAAAGTATTCCGATGCATGTGTGTGTATGTGTGGTGCATATCGCTCCTAAAGTATTCCGATGCATGTGTGTGTATGTGTGGTGCATATCCCTCCTAAAGTATTCCGATGCATGTGTGTGTATGTGTGGTGCATATCGCTCCTAAAGTATTCCGATGCATGTGTGTGTATGTGTGGTGCATATCGCTCCTAAAGTATTCCGATGCATGTGTGTGTATATGTGTGGTGTCCTAAAGTATTCCGATGCATGTGTGTGTATGTGTGGTGCATATCGCTCCTAAAGTATTCCGATGCATGTGTGTGTATGTGTGGTGCATATCGCTCCTAAAGTATTCCGATGGTCACAGCAGTTATCATCCATCACTTTGTTACTCTTATGTAATCTTAATCCTTGTTCGGGAAAAAGGGATTTAGCTAGGGTGGGATGGAAAGAGAGAGAGAGAGAGAGAGGGAGAGAGAGAGAGAGAGAGAGAGAGATGGAGGGAGAAGGAATGGGGGTGGGCCAGGGTGGAGGTGGGCAGATAAGAAATGGAACGAAAGGATGATGAGAGTAGGTCAGGGAGATTGTTTGATGACCCTCCTTCCCCCCCCCCCCCCCCCCCCCCCCACCCCCCCCCACCCCCCCCCGCTCCTCATCCTCCCTGGTGAAGTGCAGCCACGTTGAAATTCCTATAAAAGGAAGGGGCTTTGGGCTCCAGGTCGCTGAAGCTTACCTTGCAGGGTGAGAAGAGCAGAGCCTCATCTGCTGACGAGTGGCACAGGTCGCTCCCTGCTGCTTTCTGGTGACTGGACACACTGACTGCACAGTGGGTGAAGCCGTTCGTTCTCTGCTTCCCTCTTCCTCTTTTTCTGTATCCAGCTCTCTCTCTCTCTCTCTCTCTCTCTCTCTCTCTCTCTCTCTCTCTCTCTCTCTCTCTCTCTCTCTCTCTCCCCCAAATGTTACCAGTTTCAGAATTTGGAATTCTATGAGTTCTTGCAGCACAATGGCAGCAGCACCAGCGGTACCGCGAAAGCAGCCGCAGCAGCAATAGTGGCAGAAACAATAACAGTTGTATAGCAGTAGCAGCAGTGGAAGCAGTCGTAGTAACTGCAGTAGAAGTAGTATGTTTACCACTATCATTTTAATGATGATTATGATGATTATAATGAGTGGTCTTCTGATTGTTTCTTCCATTGATATTGGTGCTATTGCGGTGCTTGTTCTTTGGCATGTTGTTCGTGTCTTGGTGAGTGCAGGGATGACGTTGCTGTGGGTGTCTATGATGATAATGATGGCGGGGGGTGCAATGCGCCCGTCGTCGGACCACACTTCCACCCACCACCCCCCTGCCTGATGCACAGAGACTGCAAAAACTGGAACAGGTAACACTCAGCCCCGTGGCCTGCCTCTCTCTCTCTCTCTCTCTCTCTCTCTCTCTCTCTCTCTCTCTCTCTCACACACACACACACACACACACACACACACACACACACACACACACACACACACACAAGCGTGTAACCATGATTTTTTTACACTTTATTGAACGGGAAAAGGACTTTTTTTTCATGAAGCGCAAACCCTGAGGAAGTTGGAATAGGGGAGGGGGGGGGGGGGGGGGGGGGGGGGGGGGGGGGGGGGAGTCCAGCGCACAGTGAGTGAAGAATCGGCCCCTGTGTAAAAACACACAGCTCTTATGGAGGTGGCAGGTACGCACACAGTGAGTGAAGAATCGGCCCTGGTGTAAAAAACACACAGCTCTTATGGAGGTGGCCAGTCCAGCGCACAGTGAGTGAAGAATCGGCCCCTGTGTAAAAACACACAGCTCTCTTATGGAGGTGGCAGGTACGCACACACAGTGTGAGTGAAGAATCGGCCCCTGGTGTAAAAACACAGCTCTTATGGAGGTGGCCAGTCCAGCGCACAGTGAGTGAAGAATCGGCCCCTGTGTAAAAACACACAGCTCTTATGGAGGTGGCAGGTACGCACACACAGTGAGTGAAGAATCGGCCCCTGGTGTAAAAACACACAGCTCTTATGGAGGTGGCCAGTCCAGCGCACAGTGAGTGAAGAATCGGCCCCTGTGTAAAAACACACAGCTCTTATGGAGGTGGCAGGTACGCACACAGTGAGTGAAGAATCGGCCCCTGTGTAAAAAACACACAGCTCTTATGGAGGTGGCCAGTCCAGCGCACAGTGAGTGAAGAATCGGCCCCTGTGTAAAAACACACAGCTCTTATGGAGGTGGCAGGTACGCACACAGTGAGTGAAGAATCGGCCCCTGGTGTAAAAACACACAGCTCTTATGGGAGGTGGCCAGTCCAGCGCACAGTGAGTGAAGAATCGGCCCCTGTGTAAAAACACACAGCTCTTATGGAGGGTGGCAGGTACGCACACAGTGAGTGAGTGAAGAATCGGCCCCTGTGTAAAAACACACACAGCTCTTATGGAGGTGGCCAGTCCAGCGCACAGTGAGTGAAGAATCGGCCCCTGTGTAAAAAACACACAGCTCTTATGGAGGTGGCAGGTACGCACACAGTGAGTGAAGAATCGGCCCCTGTGTAAAAAAACACACAGCTCTTATGGAGGTGGCCAGTCCAGCGCACAGTGAGTGAAGAATCGGCCCCTGTGTAAAAACACACAGCTCTTATGGAGGTGACAGGTACGCGCACAGTGAGTGAAGAATCGGCCCCTGGTGTAAAAAAAACACACAGCTCTCATGGAGGTGGCAGATACGCGCACAGTGAGTGAAGAGTCGGCCCTGCTGGTGTAAATACTGGATTCTTAAAGGAGCAAGGAGGGGGTGGGTTGTAAATGATGAACCCTTTGAAAATCATATCTTAACTTCATATGTCTTCAAGTTAATGTAGCGATGTTTGTTCAAATGTTTGTGTGTGTGTGTGTGTTTGAAAGAAAAGACTAGTTAGATGACAGAAAATTGCGTGGGCGAAAACAAGGATGTCGAGAAACCTTTTCAAGAACCGAAAAATACTTTGTCATCGGAGGATGTAGTAAGGGGGCATTGCAAACAGGAAAGATAATGGAGAGAAATGTGAACGTGGTGAAGACAGCCTGTCTAGAAAATAAGACATAAATAAAAAAGAAATTTAAAAAACAAAACAAAAAAAAAAAAAAACTAAGATCTCAAAAAGGAAAAGAATGTGCGAATGGTGACATAGTAGATAATGAAGCTACTCGTGTCCCTAAAGAATGTGAGGTTTGCTTTTCGTTGATACATTGAAATATACATGGACTGCTGTCTGAAATAACTAACGGACATTTAATCCCTTATTTGTCAATTATTATGTCATTTGTTTGGTTGAAACTTTTATTGATGACCTTCGGCATGCTTTAAGATTATACTATCTTTTCTAAACCTGTCAAAGTTTACTGAAAAAAAAATTAAAATAAAAAGGAAGAATGCCAGGCGGCATGATATGTCTTTTCCAGAATGAATTTATGTCTTATATAAAGGAAATCTAGATAGATTACCCAAATGTTCTTAAATGTTTGATTGACAGAGTCTTTTTGGTTTAACAACGGATGTCATCTATGCTTATGCCTATGATCCACGTGACGGCTCATCATTTTATACAGACACGTTTTGTTAGTGATAACGGCATTAATGTACTTAATGTACTTGAAGAATGTCTTTTTGATTGAATGGCTCGGTTTGATAGTACACATGTGATTATATCCTGAGACTGAATGACACAACTTCCTGTTTACTCCTGATATATTCGATGACAGTAGCGTACTTTGCAATCAGTTTAGAACCCATTCTGTTTTGAATTGCTGTGTAAGAAAATCTGCAGATAATGTACATAACAATTATGGCAAATTATGGTTTGGTTTGCATATTCTTAATGGCTTTTGCAATGGTAAGATTGATGGGAATTTTACATATATATCTGAAACGGGAAACAGTGTCAATTTTTATTTCCTAGTCTCCAAAGAATTGATTACGATCTTTTTTTTCCTTCATGTAAATTGATTGTCTCAGACAGATTAGAGTCAGATCACCTGCCCGTTGAGTTACATTGTAGATTTTCCGTCAGAACCAATATAACGCGTGCTACTACATCGACAGAAAGACAACAGTGTATTGTGTGTGGAATTGTGATTTTCAAAATGTTTATGTAAGTGCGAGGCAGTCTAATGAAACATTATCTGTGCTTGATCATGCAATGAGTTTTATTCGATTGTAGCTGCAATGATAATTTGAACGTGTTTTTAATGAATGTGTCAGAAAACAAGTTGATTGTATGAAAAGGAGCAATAATTTGACAATGCGTGATGGCTGTGACTGGTAAAGATGGCAAAAAGCTAAGCAAAGCAAAAGCAAAAGATCTACTCTTAATGTTTAGGAAAACAAGAGGTGAAAATGACAGCGATGCGTACTGTGTTGCTAGAAGAAAATTAAAAAAACTTGTCAAAAACGAAAGCAAAACAGTACAATGGCATGTTGGAAAAAAAACGTGTCTCTGCCGTAACAGTCAAAGAGAGCTTTGGGAAAATGTATATGAAATATCTTTTAAACGTAAACATGTTCATATTGATTTAAGAGTTGAAAACTGGTTTAAGCATATTAAGAGTTTACTAGAACTAGTACAAACAAGAGGTAAAGTTTTTTTCCGGATAATAATCAAGGGTATTGTGAAGAAGGTGAAGACGAAATGATGCCTAAGAATTGCCCTAAATCAAGAGAAGAAGTACAACCAGCCGCCGTGGCGAAATGGTTAGCGTCGCAGACTCCCGGCTGGGAGGTCGTCCGTTTGATTCCAGTCAGAGCCATGTGGGATTTTTCTTCCCCGACCGGCTGATACCCAGAACTGAGTTTGCTACAGGCTCAGTTGGGAAGACTGGGACCACACAAACGAGTTTCATCCACT
>JADBJO010000610.1:130000-132500 GCA_016801955.1 Conus betulinus | reverse complement strand
CCTCACAGACGCTTTTTCACTCGTTTTGAAAACGTTGTGTTATTTCTTTGTTTTTGTTTTTGTTTTTGTTTTCAGCTATAATGCAGTGTTGTCTGAAGGGACTTCAACATGTTATCCCTCGTCAATAATTGTCACTGCAAAACAATTCTTGATCAGTGGGAAGCAAATCCACATGAAAAAAATATGATTTGTTTCGGAGACGGACAGGCAAACAAGCAGACTGGACAGAAGGTGCATAGCATCCACTGAACACCCACTGAGGCGACAAGGCAACAGCGCGAAGTTTCTCTGGTGGGGCGCCTCATGATCTTGTTTGATCGCACGCTTGGCAGCTGGCGCTGGCTCGGCCTGCGACGGGACAAAGGTGGTAGTGCTTGTGCACAGGAGAACCCGGGTGGTCTGCCATGGGTGTAATGTAACAGGGAGGGAAGGAAGCACACCTCCACTACCCACTCTAACTCCCACCATCGCCTCTTTCAAATAAAACAAAACCCAGACAGGTCGAGAGAAAAAAAAAAATGTACTCTTCTGAATACAGCCCTTCAGCATACGGTGCATCAAATACGTCAGATTGATAGCTTGGATTCAATCCATACTCACTTTTTTTTCAGACAGAAATAATTGATTCAACAAATGAGATAACAACGTGTAAGAAGATGAACATGAAATGAAACGAATAGAATGAGCGACAAGGGGAAATAAGCTATGAGTGACACTATACCAGGAACCCGTGATCGAATGAGTACAGCGTTCGTCTGCAAAGCTGACCATGGTGGGCTCGAATCCGTCATGGTACCGGATGTTTTCGGCTTGAAAACCCTCTCTGTCCATCCATCCGTAACTGGGTGTCTGGTTCAATTCAGGGAAGGTTAGAGCCGGCAAAAAAAAAAGGCTTATTGCCTCCCGCCTTCCATGTCGTGCCCTAGACATAGTGAACCTCTGACAGGTCACTGCCCCCATGGCCAATAGTCCATGGGAACTTTCCCTTTAATGCAAAAATCATCCAATCAGTAAAAATCTTTATACATTGATCAATAAGTATTGTCAAAAGACGGTAATGTTTGAGCAAAAGTCAAAACACATTAACGGAAAATGAACGTTAGGGAATGGTCAATGAATATACAACTAGGCTGTCATTGCAGTTTCACAGTTTAGTTATATGCTTATCATGGGATAGACCTATCACAAGTGTGAGTGTTAATCTTACTGTTGTTGATATCATTGTCATCAATGTCACTGTTTGTCACAGTAGTCGCAGCAACAACAGCATCAGCCATAGCAATAGTAGCAGTAGTAGTAGTAGCAGTTGTTCTAATTGCTGTTGTTGCTGCTACTGCTGCTGCTTCTACTGTTGTTGTTGTTGTTGTTGTTTGTTGTTGTTGTTGTTGTTTGTTTGTAACAGCACTCTTAATCTCTTCATTTTGTAAGCGCTTGTACTGAGGCAGATTTGTCAACGTTCACGTTATGCTTCTGATTTGTTCTTGGTGTTCCTTTAACGCATCTGACATATCCAGAGCTCTGATTGTGTGTGTGTGTGTGTGTGTGTGTGTGTGTGTGTGTGTGTGTGTGTGTGTGTGTGTGTGTGTGAACTAAGAAATCTCTTCGTGGCGGAGAACACCCAACCCCGCGTGGCCCCCACCAAAGTGAACCACTGCTACCGGCGCAATGGGCTCATTTGCAAAGAGTACTCCAAGCGCCTGTCTTACGCCATCCCGCTGGAGATCATCTTCCTCACGCCCCTCAACACATGGAACCCATACAAGATCCAGTTCCACGGCAAAACACAACTCCTTGGAAGCCAAAATCGTCACCAAGGACGGCCGGAACGGAGGCACCAACCTGCACAAAGCCTACAACGGGACGCACAGCAAGGCCTACTACTACACCCCTGTGAACTTCTTCTCTGGTGACGAGGTGGGCCACGACACGGCCGACACCACCAAGGCCGCCACCGGAGTTCTGGATCCCCAGGGCAAACTGAGGCTGATGAAATCTTCCGGCATCCGCTTGCAGCTGCCCAACATCGCTGGTGTCGGGGTGATGAGGACCCGATATCCCATCGTCCCCCTGAGCGTGGAAGGATCCCCCATCTGGAAGGAGCTGGAAGCTCTGAGGGATGTCGTCATGGACTTGGACGCTAACGTAAAGTTCATAAAGAAACGGCCGAAGGGTCTAAAGACCTACCATGCTAAGCCCAGTAGCAAGAAACACTGAAGTGCCAAGGTCTCCGACGATTTGTCTCAAACCGTGCAGAGCGATGGCACCAAACGTACATTAGAAAAAAAAAAAAAATAGAGAGGGGTAGGAAGAATATGTGAAAGGAAAACGACCCAAATCACTCAAAGCGAAAAAAAAGTGTAGGTAACGTTAGTTAAAATTCAAATCACATTTGAAATTCTTTCCTTTTCAATTCCTTATTTCCATCTGGTCTAGATTTAAACACACAAGTTCTATTTTGAAAATATATTTAAGAGAAATGCCGGCACAAGTTTAAATCTGG
>JADBJO010000610.1:112500-120000 GCA_016801955.1 Conus betulinus | reverse complement strand
TAAATAGTCAATACTTCAGACGCATTTACATTTTTTTTTTCCTTCTTCATGATTTTCCCCTTTTGTTTACAAGTGCCTTGATGGGAAGAAAGCAGACATGTTGCAAAACACACACACACACACACACACACACACACACGCGCGCACGCGCGCGCGCGCACACACGCAGTCACACACGCACGCACGCGCGCGCGCGCGCGCACGCGCGCACACGCGCACACACACACACACACACACACACACACACACATACACACGCACACTTACACACCCCCACGCTTACACCTAGTCATCAGCCTCTGACAGAGCACCCCGGCCCGCTGTGTATATCATGGCGGGCTGAGATGTCCCTTAGCTGTCCCCACACCTTCGATGCTCGCACGTTCTTCCATCCACTTTGTCGGCGGATAAAGTCAGCATTTCGTACCGCTTACAGGAATCATGCCTAAGTCTGTTCGGCTCTCTTCGTGAAAGTCTTCTGGGGTCCATCAAAAGTTCATCAAGCCTTGCATGGGTGAGTTATTTCATCAGTTCAATCTAGAGGGGGTTAGCGTGATGGAAACAGCGCATAGAGCATGCCGCTATTTTTTTTTTTTTTTTTAAATCAGGTGTTGCCGGCCGCCCCCGAATTTTGTATGTACACCGTCCACGCCCTCTCGCTTATGTCTGTGCAGTTCCCTTTTCAAATAAAACAAAGAGGAATAAAGGTATACTGATTCGTTACAGTTACAGATTGTATTCATGCACTTTTTTTTTTTTTATAATAAGATTGCCCAATTTCATGCAGAGCTTAATGGATTTTCGAGTTTCTGAAAGTGAAAAACATTTGTCATCTGATCTAAGATTTCACGGAAGGAAGATTGTAATAAAATTCAGGCGTGTTTTTAGAAAATCTGTTTCAGTGAGTGCGTGCGAGCGTACGCGCGAGCGCGCGCACGCATGTGTGTGTGTGTGTGTGTGTGTGTGTGTGTGTGTGTGTGTGTGTGTGTGTGTGTGTGTGTCTGTCTGTCTGTTGTTTGAGTTTGTGTGATTGTGTGTGTGTGTGTGTGTGTGTGTGTGTGTGTGTGTGTGTGTGTGTGTGTGTGTGTGTGTGTGTGTGTGTGTGTGTGTGTGTGTGTGTGTGTGTGTGTGTGTGTGTGTGTGTGTGTGTGTGTGTGTGTGTGATCTATTCTGACAATTGTCTTCAACGAGGTGACAGCCCTGTTATGGCCCTTTGCGGTCGGCTGGGTTATAAGAAACATTATCAATCTAAAAGAGTTTAAGAGAGAGAGAGAGAGGGAGAGAGAGAGAGGGGGGGGGGGGAGAAGTCCCTTTCTAACATAATGATATCTTTATAATGGACCGGAGAAACAGTAAAATACTAGCTTCGTTTCGAAAACCATCGTTTTCATTGAAAGTTAGATGCTTCTCTGGGTGCAGAATAACATTTTGTGTTGCCAACACAAACAAAATGAATAAATAAACAAGTATAATATAAAGAAGATGGCATTTACGGCGAGAGGGAAGTTGTGTGTGTATGTGCATGAGTGTGTGTGTATGTGTGTGTGTGTGTGTGTGTGTGTGTGTGTGTGTGTGTGTGTGTGTGTGTGTGTGTGTGTGTGTTTTGTGTCTTCTTCGGTGGTCCGAAAGCGGTATTACTCTATTCCGATCATTCCGTCCAGCACCCCCATAGCCACACCAGGGACACATCATGTTATCCCAACACTGGTAATCTAGTGGAACGATCGATACTAGGTCGTCATGAGGTAAGAAGACATGTTATACTGCTGCCGAGAAGTTGGTTTTCAGTGATGCTTATTCTAATCCAACAAACCAGGACACCACGTGATGATGGATTCTCCCGTCGTGTCCGACGGATGAGTAGGCGGGCAAGTCATCTGCTGATGTGGATCCTCATGTGGGAATGAAGACCAATTCTTGAGGCACAAAGTCTTCCACAGACATTGCATAGAATGGAATCCTGCAAGAATGGGTCCCGTTTTCTCCGATTCCTCTTTCCCTGCATGGCGGCTGCTCAGTTTCGCTCGAATGCCTTTGTGCCCTGGGTACGCCGTTGCTTCCACTGTGTTCTGTCAAGGGTGACATCCCCCAGGAAGCAGTGTCGATGTTGCTGCTTCTGAGGTTGGCCTTCAAGGTGTCTTTGTATCTCTTGAGAGGCCTACCCTGGTCACGTTGTCCTCGCTTCTGTCGTCCAGTAGAGCAGCATCTTTGAGATTCTGCTGTCCTCCATACAGACAAGGAATGTGTCCTGTCCGTTTGAGCTAGCTTTTGATGAGTATGAACTCAGTGTTGGGTAGACCACATTTCTGGACCTGTAGATTGGACACACACTGTCTTGCCATTTGATGCATATCTAGTAGTGTGGACGACGCATACAGACCTTCTCACTGACAATTATTTTTTCGTCGCGGAGCGAGAGAGAACAAGCGTTCCCTCTAAAGTGGGCCACCATGTTTATATCCAGCCACAGTCTAGCCGACACCAACGACTTCAATCCGAACTCACCGGCGGTGTGGACGTAGAAAGAAAAAACAGAAAGGGAAGCCACTGCGAGACAGTTTATTGTTTATACCACGAAAAGTCAGGGTTTGGGAGACCTCAGAATTCGGCTGTGTGTGTGTGTTTTGTTTTTTTTTTTCATTAATAGGGTAATGAAGGTGATGCTATGGAGATCTATTGTGTGGCGCGAGACTACATGATATGGCTAATCTCTACGCTTCCTTCTATTGTATTTTCTGGCGGCAAACAAGCCTGAGAGATACAAACAACTGCAGTGTTGGTCAGGAAATTTGAGCAACATTTTCAGGAACGCATCCATTAAGTTGATGAAAAAAAAATATGCCCATAGCGCATTTAGCTCTGGGTGGGAGCCAGCCAGGACCAAATTCACAAATAATTGCCTCTGGGTAGCCGAACTTGAAACGTTTCAGCCTGCAACTCGTTATGCCAACCGCTACACCGCGGCGTCTTGTGTTTCTTGCTGTTCTTAAACACATCTAATTGAAAGATTTTTTTTTCAAGGGATGTATGTTAGAGTGTTAATATTCTGATGTTAATATTCATCGTCATCATTGTCGTCATCATCATCATCATGTCGTCGTTGTCGTCATCATCATCATCATCATCATCATCATCATCTTCTTCTTCTCATCTTCATCATCTCATCATCATCGTCATCATCATCATCATCATCATCATCATCACCGCATTGTTTCCATATCGATTTAATCTGTCTGTAAGTGGTTAGTTGATACACTACATTATCGACTGACTGACCGATAGATTGATTGATTGACTCCATTAATGAGTAAGTAAACGAACCAGCCAGTAAGTGTTATTGTCACTGACCACTATTACAAGACAGAGTTTGACATCAATTATTTCAATTTCCCGGTTGAAGCTACAGAACAGCACACACAGCACACACACGCACACGCGCGCGTATGCGCAAAAAAAAAAAAAAGAAAACAATAGAGAAAGAGAAGAGAAGAAAGAGAGAGAAAGGGACAGACAAACAGACTGACAGACACACACACACAGATACAAAGGGAGATACAGAGAAGGACAGAGAGAGTATAATGATTCCCATATCTGATCTCTTGTTCAAAGAACAAACTATGAGATTGAACAAAAACATTTTTAACAGGGAAATTGTCCAAAAGTATGAGAAATTTGGCCATATCAGTATGCGAAGCCGTTTGGGTAATTTTCCGTCTTGAAGACACTGCTCCGCGAGTCGTTTGAACCGAACGGTCGATATGGAAATGTGTAAATGGCACTTATAATTTCACCACTGAAAGAACGACTCACAAACTATTGAATCGAGGTTCAGTTTGGGGGGGAGGGGGGGGGGGGGGGGGGGGGGGGCGCGCGCCTGTGTTTGTTGTATGTTCGGTGGAAAGGGGGGAGGGGAGGGCGAGCAATACGTCATTACAAACTAGTGACTGTCTAAAGCAGCCGTCGCGGTGTAATGGTTAGCATTGCGGACTGGCGGGTCGTCGATTCGATTTCTGTGAGAGACATTTAATTATTTGTTGGATTACTCGGCCAGGCCGGGCCGGCTGTTACCCAGAGCCGAATGTGGCACAGACTCAAATGAGAAGACAGGCGTCTGTCCATTTCATGGATCCGTCTCTGAGCTACAAGTGACTCGCGGAGTCTGTTCGGTATCAATCGAAAGGAAACCAACAGAATTCAACCGATTTCGTGGCCCCACATACATATTAAAGTAGGCCTACGTAAGAGATGTAGCTGAAAGACAAATTCGACGTTTGAACAACTTAGTCTCGGATCTAGCTTCTTTGCGTGTAGAATACTCATAGTCTTCAAAACAAACAAGATCATGTCTTTAAGGGTTACAAGTCAGAAAGAAATTATTTCATCATTAAGTTCCGACACTATCTTTAGCCATGCACCATAAATGGTAACTTGTTTTTCTGACAGGTTCATGAAATGCTCGTTATTCTCACTCTCTCAGAAATGTCTGTACATTTCGGGCCTGACTGACTCAGGGATACATCATCGAGAGCAAGCCTGGAATAGCTCTGTATTGTGTGATTTAAGACCAGACTGGAACTCCAGAGTATGATGGCCATCATCCTCATGTTCATCGATTTCCTCCTTTTTTAAGTGTCAAGTTCTATGGCCCCTCATATCCTGCTCCAGTACCGACTCCGGTTTTGATTTTCTCTCCGCGGCCAATGACCACGTGAACTCGTACTAGAATATTTGGTACTGGCAAGTTCACGTGGACTGTCATTTGCTAGACGTGGTGGCATTGTCCAGAGGAGGACGCTCGATTCACGCTGGGTCCGGTATCATGCAATGATTGTGATCGGCAGAGGGGCTTAGTGTGTGGTGGATTACAACAGGCCCCACTGGACACCGTCGATGCAGATCGGCAGCAGTGCAGTGTCTTCCCTGGCGAGTTGCCTCACGACAATCTGATAGTGATTGCTCTGTTGAGTACTGTTGCTAGGGTCTGCGACAATCATATCTGGGAGTGGCTGAAGATGGGAAGCCGAGATGACCGACCTTGAAGTAATCACCCTTTGAGAGAAGGCGGAAGATGCCATAGCAATATCTTTTTTTTTTAATGTCGCTTGAACTGCAGAAGCCGATGGGTAATTTGAAGTTCTGTCGATTGTTTATGGCCGTTTCCTTCTCGTTAATTCAGCATGGGCGAATCACTTCGTCCGGTAGGTAATTGTGGATGGGGGACTTTAGGGTAGGAATGGATAGGGGAAGGAAAACGTGGAACTAGAGCGGGAGAAAATCGGAAACCGTTTATCCCCCCAAACCAAATCTGTCCGTACTGGTTTGTTACTCCACAAGATGTCACATTTGTGAAGAAGCTTTATTATAAGTTTTTGTTCCTATTTTCTGGCTGGATATCAGTCACTGTATTTTTCGGGTCCCTACGTGGGCCTGAAAATGGTCATTCGTTGGGAAGCGTCCGCCCAGTGCTTTTTTGTTTGTTTGTTTGTTGTTTTATCAATATAACATAATACGACTTGAAGAGGCAGATACAAATCTGTTCAGTCGTCCCTTTCAAGCGTGCAGCTACTGTCACGCAGGTTTCGTTTGAGGCCAAGGTTGCAACGAACTACTTTCTCCCCCTTCCTTCCCACCCTCAACCCTTCTCTTCTGCCCTGACCCAACTATGGGGTTGAAATGATTTATGTAGTTTTTTGCCTACTGACTGTTAGCAGCAAGGGCCAGGCAGCACACTTCTTTTTCATTAACAAATGAACACATGTCTAAAATAAGATAAATACACAGATAAATAGATAAAATGGTTAACCCAACCAAGTTTAATAAACATCAAGAAAATTTGGTTCATAAACATCAGGAAATCAGTTGAAATACAAACAAATAAATAAACGAGGGAGCAAACGAATGCAAGCATGAAACTGAATGCATTGAACATTAGAGAGGAGACACTTCTGGTCTCGGTACCATTTTTTGATCCACTTCTACTGTCACCAGCGTCATATAATGTTAGGTGAGTGATAGTTGTGAACAAACTTAATGTCATATCCAGCGATTTAGCACATGGCTTAAATAAACGCACCCTATCCATTCTAAGTAAGCAAAAATGTTTTACGAATTACTTTTTTTTTTTTCTTTACGTCTTCGGTTCGCTGTTGAGTCCAGATCTCAATCCTTGCGGAACAAAATGTGAATCATTAATAAATGCCGCTCGTGACGATTCTGGTCTGGGTACAGTTTTGGCTCGCTCTGATTGCAGTTACACGGTCTCGAGAATCCCTCTGTTTTGTGCGGATAACACACGTCAGGCCAGGGGGCAAAAATGTGTCAGCCCCTCCTGACAAATTAGCCGGGGAAACAACAGGACGTTTGTGCATGTGGACCGCGGTGGTGGGAAAGCTGAGATGGACGACGGAGAGAAAGTGGAGATGGGGGTGGGAGGTTGAGAGACACCAGAGAAAGGTTGGGGGAGAAGGGGGAGGGGGGAGGGCGGGACTGAGATGACTAGACGGAAAATTTATGCGTGGAATTCCTTCGGTAGCTTAAATATGTGTAAGCGTGATGTTGGCGAATGCTTCTTTTTTTTTTCCTCGGAGGAAAGGGGGGGGGGGGGGGGGGGGGGGGGGAGGGGGGGGGGGGGTGGGGGGGGGGGATTGTTTTGTTTTATTCGGTAGTAATGACGGTTAGGTGTGCACGTGCGCGCGTGTGTGTGTGTCTCTTCGGGGGTAATGGGGGGGGGGTGGGGGGGGTGGGGGGGGGGGGGGGGGGGGGGGGGGGGGGGGGGGGGGGGGGGGGGGGGGGGGGGGGCGCCGTTGACGGAAGGTGAGGACACACATGCATGCTCTGTGTTTGTGAATGAAGTATGTTAGCGTTTGCAAACCATATGAGTGCAGTTTAGGTACAAGAGGCGTGCGTGAGCGAGTGTGCACAACACACGTACGCACCCCTTCCCACAGCTCCCACGGCTTCCTTCCATCCCACTCTTCTCTGTACCACTATCTCCCCACATATACACACACGCTCGCGCGCGTGCTCACGCATTTGTATACACACACACACACACACACACACACACACACACACACACACACACACACACACACACACACACACACACACACACACACTGCAATACAATACACATACACACACACACACACACACACACACACACACACACACACACATATATATATATATATATATATATATATATATATATAAACGTGCGCGCGCGCCCAAGCAGATGTTCGTGCACAGAGACACAGACACACAGATGTATGCACAATACAAAACACGTACGCACATGGACAAACACGCATATTTCTGTCCTTAAAATAGTAGCTGCCCAACACACACACACACACACACACACACACACACACACACACACACACACACACACACACACAGAGAGAGAGCCCGAGCGCTCGTATGCACACTCAGACAGACATTCTTCAGTTTAAATTGCATTGCGTTCAACAAACAACGTAGTCATCATCTAACCAA
>JADBJO010000610.1:92500-107500 GCA_016801955.1 Conus betulinus | reverse complement strand
GCTGTGTCACTGTAGGATCCTGAAGGAGCTTTACCTCGTGGTTGACGCACAGCTTTTTGGTTCATTCAGGTCTTTGATGTTCTGGTGTATGTCTATTCAAGATTGCATGCAACTGTCACGATTTTGTCGGTTAATGTAGCCTGGCTTGTTTTATATACGAGATCATCCAGCAAAAGAATATCATGTGATATCCATCAGCATCCGTAACAATACATGATTTTAAGACACAATACTGTCACACTGTCATCAACCGTCGGACATATTTTTGTTTAATGTTCCCATCACGTCCAGAACTTTGGGGCAGCAGAGACTGTTACAAGATCACTTCATCATAAGGTTATAAATTATGTCACCTGGCATCTGATAATCTCGGAAGTAATAATTTGTATGTTGGAAGGTTTTTGGTGACTCAACGTCTACACGGACACAGTCCTACCTGTATGTTTAAGTCCTGTGCAATGTTGACAGCTTTGTTTTAACAGTTCAAATCCAAGAAAAAGGATTGCTTCCCCGACCATGAATTTCTGGTTTTTTTTTTTTTCTTGCGATGGACTTAGAGTGTGTACATAATACAATTTATTAACATTGAGAGGCGTGTTTACCAGCATCCTTGTGACACTGGTTTAAAGAGTTTGTATTGTCTATTGCACATTGAAAGTTTGCTAACAGCCTCTTTTGCGTTCAATTATTTGTTGCTTGGTTCCTGGTGTTTCAAATATTCGTCAAACAGTTCTGTCGATTTGTTTCTGAGAAGAAATCAATGAGAACTTTGACAAACTGCACGAAGGTTGTGTAAACATCTTGGCTTGGAGTTCCTCGCAGCTTTTCAAAGTAAAGTTCCTTGTCTTGTTTTACAGCTATCTTTCCGCACAAGTAATTCAGACCGGGCTGCAACCTTTGTTTTCGTATTCTGCATATCGTACGACGTTGATCAAATCAAAGACTGTCCATATTTTTTTTTTTTTGTAAAAGTAATCTATTTTTGTGTCACCCGACCCTTGATGACAATATTCGTAGCCTGATGTGACTATTCTACACCTCGGTGTTCATAAACAATCTAATTAGCATTACTGTGGTCAAAGATAAACACGAGGTTGTTCTTGCGTTAACCCCAACAATGAGCAGCATGTCGTCTGCGCTGACTGCCGGGGAGACCAACCGTCTTCACCGCTGGGCCATGTGGAGAATGACGGTCAACGAGGGTATCATCTCCTGTATCCGTGACAACGGCACCACGAGGGTCCTCTACCCGGACAGCGGTTCGGACACCAACAGTCTCGCTTCGGACGGGCCGGACTTTCACGAGTTCCCCTTCATCACCCCGGAGCAGATGAGTCTGGCACGGAAGCTGAATCTGCGGGAGAAGTACGGTTCCAATCACGGTCTCTCTGACGACGCCTACTTCATCTTCGGTCTTCCTCGCATCAACGTGGGCAAGGACATCCCTGAGGTGACCTCCACGGGCACCCGCAGCGTGTACGAAACGTTCAGCGAACTGGGAGAAGGCGCGAACACGACTTCACGAGGGATGGCTCCTGGAGACAGCGGCGGTCTCAACATGACCTATTCCGAACTGGGTCCTACTCCAGATTCTCAGTCCATAGCCTCTCACAATGACATGGAAGTCCAGAGGATCAACGGATACCGTGAAGAAGGATGGAAGAACCAGCAAGCACCGGCCCGTCTCAATTTGTACAGCATCCAAGAGGAGCTGAACAACAACACAGGAGTACTGAGAACCTGCTATTCTTCCAATCGCTACTCAGACAGAGACACAACCAATCATTACCCTTCAAATCGCTACCCAGAGGTTAGTTCCACTGATCCCTATTCATCCCAAAACACTAACCAAGAGACAGAAACGACCAGTCGCTACCGAGGTTACCAAGAAACAAAGATAACCGATCGCTGTCCTTCTAGCAGCTACCGAGAAGAAGAAATAGCCAGTCGTTACTTGCCAAGTCGTTACCAAGAGGAAACAAGCAACTTGTCCAGCCGTTATTTGGAGGACGAGACAATCAACCGCTTCGTTTCCAGCCGCTACCCGGAGCGAGACACATCCAACCCCTTTGCCTCTGATCGCAATCAGGATGAGCCCATTCCTACCTACAGTGTCAGAGAAGTCATCGACCGTTATGAAGCAGCCAATCGAAGCACGTCACCCACAAGTCCGGTCTTTTACACACGGCAGACAAGCAACCGTTCTTCATCTGACCGCTTCAACAGAAACGTCAGGTCGCCGCCTCAGACCCCGAGACAGGACATCTACCCGCCATTTTCTCATTCCAGGCAAAATAGCCGTTCCCCGACCAGGCGCAGTTACTCCCCCTTGCCTTCATCCCCACGACAGAGTCAGTCATCCCTGCCAACCTCGCCGACGACTCACCCCTCCTCGCCCACCTACAGCAAACAGAATTACACCCCTTTGCAGCCAAGCTCGCCGCGAAAGAGTAGCTTCCCTTCGGGTGGTGGAGGCCCGGGAGTAGGGTCCCCTGGCTACGGGAACAAGATGCGTCCCACCAGGCTGATGAGTGATGGAGAGGCCGAGAGAATGAAGCGGCAGGCGTACTATGACTGGACCACACCTGTCAATGAACGATATATGATGGACTTCACCTCACCTGCCCGCTACAGCTAGACATGCAATCATCTAGATTGCGAATGGGCATGCATGTGCTCGCGCGTACGCGCGCACACGCGCACAACACACACACACACACACACAAGGAAGGAAATGCTCCTCCTCCCCTCTCTCTCTCCAGAAGTATGCAAATACACACACAGAACGGCTATCTCCATCCCCCCCCCCCAATTTTTAACTCCTTAATAGTTCACAGTGACTTGAGTGGAGCTCACATCAGACAGTGCCTTTGGGCTTAGGCTGTAAAAAACTTGGCCATCGAAACACGCAGCGGTGCGGGTTTCAAGGAAGAGACACTGATATCTGTCCAACCAAAGTCTGCACTTGCAGCATCACAGGTGTGGACAAAAATAGCCCATCCCTGGACATGGGTGCAAAAGACAGGCATATCGAACGATCCTTCATGTAAAAAAAAAAAAAAAAAAAAGGGGGGGGGGGGGGAGAGATTAAATATGACTGTAGTTTTGATTGCTTTAGAGATCTTGGATTTGAAAATGAGCATACACAACTTTTTTTAAGTATACAAAACAGGCTTTTTGAATGGTGGAAGGAAGCGAGAGTGAGCGTGCAACAAGTGATGCAGACGTTAGGGCAGTCACTTTTTAACCATCGAACTTGGCTGTAAATATGTACCTGTGCCTCTTTAGAGGTGGAGAAGTTATGACCGCATGGAGGTATATTCTACCTATTGTTGTATGATCGTCGAATCTGACGGATACTCAATCGCTGTGGTGATTTGTCCTGCTTAAGAACGCATGATGATTAACCAAAAATAAATACTTTCGAACCCAGCTTTGTGGCGTATGCTGTTGTGACCGTGTTTATCTGTCATGATAGTGTATTACAATTTACAAAACAAAATAATGTGATGTCTCTTTGACTTGAAAAGTGCGCTATTGTAATCATGAGAGCTTCTCTGTCTGCCTCTGTCTGTCTGTCTGTCTCTCTCTCTCTCTCTGAATGTATAATGGCAATGAATGTATGATTCTGTGAGAAAAACAAGGAAGATGTTCTTATCAGCCCCAATGGCGCAATGGTTGAGTCACAGACTGCGGTTAGGAGGTGGTGGGTCAAAGGCTATCAGTGGCATAATTGGGGAAACTTCCAGGTCAGTCTGCCTCTTAGCCTGTGCTGTTGTGTGTGCTGAAGATGCAACTGAGAAGATTGGAAGCACACAGTCGACTTACTGACCCCGAGGATAAGACATGACATTCCTGGATGTGAGGATGCAGAACTGATGCCACCCACAGGGCAAGAAAGATGAAAAAGTTTTTTGGCAGAGGCAAAATGTGTTTATGATTTTTAGATTGGGTGGAGTCGTGTTACTGATTTTGAAAAAAAAAGTCGTGTTTTACTTTTAAGCAATTATCAACCATTTGAAGTGAACATTTCTTATAAAAAGTTATAATATGCACGGCTTCCCTACACAGCTATTCGACTTAACATAGATTGATTAATGTCTAAAAGTGGAAATAATCGAATAACAAAAGTGGCAAAATCTGAAATGTTAATTTCAAGAACAGAAAAGTGTTCAACAGTTCACACACACACACACACACACACACATGCGCATGCATTTGTGCTCCTGCGTTTACATATTTCAAATATAGTTTGCTTAATCCTTGTTTCTTTGGGAAACTTTTACTGACATGTAATCACTCTGTCCACATTTTATGCTCGAGGAAGAATAATGATTGAAGTGTTTTGTTTACTACTTGTGGATGATGATACACCATAAAATTACGCTGCTGGGAAGACAGGCCTCACAATGTGCATCATTTAAGCTGAGCTGAATCCTACACTCCACTCTGGTTCAGTGGTGAATGTGGGTACTGAAGTATGCTCACTTAGACAGCTTAGACCCACTGGTATATTTTACCTGCTGTTTTGTTTCGTTTGTTCATTTTTTTTCACCGAGAGAAGGAAACAGGAAATATGACAAAGACGACGACAATATTTCTTTTTCATTAATTCTTTTTTAAACTTCAGTGATACAGCTTAGACAAAGCCTTTGCCTTGAACGAATCCAGTAATAATTTTGTGTACAGTATTTCAACATTCAGGATGTTGATGAGGTGAAAGAATCTCGAGGCTTTCTATCGTAGAGGACTCCACTATCTTTGTTCACATGTTTCCAATGGTGGAGAAGCCATTCAAGCAGTTGCATTAGCAGGGCCACAGACTGGTCATAAAAAATGTGATTCCTCTACTCAAGACTACAGTGTAGAGTTCCCGATTCTCATGTAGCGAGAGCCAATGTCCACACTTTCAAAGTATCAACGTCATTCAAAGGAGGATCAGCCTCTCTGGAGGTCAGCAATTACAACCGTGCCTTTGAGAACCTCTGACTTCCAAAAGTGAAAGGTAAATATACTATTCCCCCCAATGAAAGGATAAACAAAATTTCAAGACAAAACACGATGCATTTCGACCTCTTTGGTCTTATTCAATCAAGAGAAAACAACGTTAAGGACAATGAAAACAAAGAACGAGGGATCACTGATCACAAATCGGGTGCAAAGTGGACTGATTTTGCACCTAATTTGACGAGATAAGTGACTGCTCGTTCTTCGTTTTCATTGTCATGAATGTTGTTCATCTTGCCTGAAGAAGACCAAGGAGGTCAAAAACACATCGTGTTTTGTCTTGTAATTTGTTTGTCCCTTTTGTCCGGAAGAACATGTTTGTTTCGGTCTCCGCCTTCAGTCACCTCACCTTGAAACTAATTTGGGAAAGCGAGCTTTGTCAGTATCCTGCAGAGGAGCAAGATGAATGGTCACCTTGACGTCTAGTGAAAACTGTTGCAAAATTTATTCGCTGGAGGTAACAGTGTTATCATCTGATGATAACTAATGCACTGACGCTTATACTGTCAACTAAGATAAGATAAGATAATGTTGTTTATAGCCCAGCCGACCGCAAAGGGCCATATCAGGCCGTCACCACGTTAAAATCAAGTCATAGGTCATTCATTCACACAATTCTTTAAAATACATGGTCTAAAAACTCAACCAAAAGTTTGTTAAAAATCTTTCCACTGTAAAATTTCAGATCCGATGAAAAATGTTAACCTCTTTCAAGAACTCAAACTGTCAACTGGCACCCACAAATAATGTAAAGAACTGATGGACAATAGCCCTGGCCTGTCTGATTCGTAGCGCTTCTGTGGATCTGTCGCTCTGGACTTCAATGGTAGTAAGTTTGGACAGGGGAAATAACTCGATGCCTGTCTCACTTGTCAACGTCTGGAAAAAGTCTCAACATCCAAGAGTGACCAGAGAAATTTGCAAGTTCAAAAGGATGAGTGATGAGGTAGCGGGGAAGTTGAACAGATTGGGAGGGTGGTTATGGGAATGGGAGAGTCAGGCACAGACGATGACAGACGAGTCCAGTTTTCCAAGAAAATCAGTGGTTCACAGATTTAATTAGCAAGTGTTCCAGGTGTCTTGAAGGGACAGAGTGATAGCGTACTATGACCTCTAAGACTCCATCTAATACACACAGCCTGGACAGGGCAGTGATCTCAATGACGATCAACTCTCAACTCACTGTCTGCTCCATCGAAACGCTAACAGAGCTATGAAGGAAACGCCACTCCAGTTTTGAGTTCGCCTTCAAAGGGAAAGCACTGGCAGTGAGTACGAGCGTTGAGGAGGGTGCAAGCATCTTCTGTGTGTAAAGTACTTGTGCATGTATCCGCTTTTCCTAATTGCATCTTTTATATTCTGCTATCTCTTCTTCTGTGACCTTAGTGGCATTATTCCCATGCCACTTTTCCCAACTCATTCACAAAATCAGCATCAGAAGCGCAGAGGAAGCTACCAAAGCAGGTTGCAACAAAACCAACAACCAAAGAAGACACTGTTGCATTGCTGCCGGGTCTGTTCGGTGGTGTCAGGTATGCCTGTTCCAATGCACAAACAATACCATCTATCCCCCTACAAATGATAACAATTGCTTTCCCATGTCTAGAGAGGCGACTAACACATCTCTCTAATGATTTCTACCAAACCACCGGAATTCATTTTTCAAACTATTGGAGGGTACATCAAAATATGGACCTTGATGGGCCATCGAATCAGGTATTTTGTCCTTATTTGTGGTGAGGATGATAAATGTGATGTGATAAAACTCGGCTGTGTTCTTCGAGTTTCCCAAATGAACAGTCAGTTCTCAGCAGACTCAGCAACTGTAGTTAGAAGTTGACCTGGATGAAATAATTCATAGGCCCATTCTGATGGGGTTTGTGCTTGCAACTATCCACCATGATAACGACCATTGCACTTATGTCCACTTTTTGCAATACATTGTAGCTTCAAACACGCACACACAAATCTTAATTTTGTGTGAGACCTGCTGATTCTTCATGACTAAATGGAATGGACTTAAGGAGAGAAACTTCTAAAACTCGGTGTGAGTGAATCAATATTGCTCTCCCTCTTTGAAAAGGGTAAGATACAAAGTGATTCATCCTTCAAGCTCTGTGGATGAGGAGCCTCCTCCCTCAAGCTGACCAAGACTGGTAACCACTGTATGATATGATTTGTATCACACTTTGTCTGGACAGGTAGTTAATGATTTGTTTAATGTTTTCCTCAATACATAACAATCTAAATTACACTGAAATGCACAGATATATAGACAACAAACAACACATCTGTGAAAATGAGAACTGCGCAAGTATGCACACACACACACTGCAGTGACACAGCATACCAAACTGTTATGTAAATATCAAGAAATTCATTTCACAAAAGTTAAATAAGAACAGCACAATCAGATGATTTTAGCATTAAATTGACAACTTCAGAATGCTCCAGTAGCTGGATGAGCCAGGAATGAATGCAATAGGGTTAAAACTTGTAAGCAATATCTCCATGCGTAGTAATGTACAAGGCAAGTTAGACTAAAAAGAATCCCGAATAAAGGAACCTTCTTCATGTTTAAAGGAATTCCACAATGATTCACCTCTTCCATTAACTGGGGACAATAATGATCACAGGTGGAGAAAACATTTCTGACCATCATAGTTAAAGCCAGTGATGCAACATGCTGCCAGCCATGATGCGGACAGTATCATTAAAACTACACTGCAGCTTTAAAACCAACGGCACTTGAATGGAATCAACAGAACTTTGCTACATATTCAACATGCAATCCGACACAGAAATTACACACAAAAGAATCAAAATGAAAGACAAGAGGCTAATATAAAAACACTCACTTCCATCGACATATCTACAATCCACCACCCAGTAAGTTGGAAATCACCTTCACTTTGTACACATTAAAAAATGATGTAAATTAGGTACCAAAAATTCAGATTCTAGTAGACGTTGCATAAATTTTTTTCAATTTCTGAATAAAAAGTCAAAATGTTCAGTTGTGAGATGAGGAAGAGTCTCAGCTTTTAGTATGCTGCCACTTAAATTAATATTTTCATACTGTTGTGAGTCCAGTTCAAAGGAAATTACCACAGACAATACTGTGACAAGAATATTTCCTATGCCAGTACAATGAAAAGTCAGAGTTTCTTTCCTTTCTTTTCTTTTCTTTTTTTCTTCTGATTGTTGTTTTTAAGAACATGTGTATTTTCTGACACTGACACTCATCCTTCAATGAGACTTCAAAGATATGAACAATGCCAAATTCTAACATATAATTTTTTTTTTTTTACCTAGGAATACTTTAAACAAAAGTGGCTTGAACAATTCTCTTTTTTTTTTTAACTGGCTGTCAACAAATACAAGAGTGTAATGCATGTTTAAGTAGGATACAAGCTGATGACAGTACACTTACACGTGTGTGTGTGTGTGTGTGTGTGTGTGTGTGTGTGTGTGTGCGCGTGAACAAGTTTGTAAACAGTTTGTTTACATTCACATAAATGCTGCACATTCAGTTACAACAGATTTAACTATTCATTGGTATGCACAGACCATATGAAAAAAATCTGAATAAGAACAAACTGAAATGAAAAAAAAAGGAAAGAAAACAGATCATCTGGTTTTCATAAAGATCTGTTGCTTGCAAAAAAGGAAGCTTATGGGAGACTTCTCTTTCTCATTCACTTTCATCTTTGTTTTCCCTGTATGCTGCAAGGAAGAACCAGAGGAATGAGAAAAAAAAAACACCTTTGAAAGCTTTGAATTCAAAGATATTGTCCACCTATACACCAGAAAGTAGATCTCCGCAGACATGCTTCTGCAAATCTTTCTTATCCCATATATACATATATGGAACACACACACACACACACACACACACACACACACACACACACACACACACACACACACACACTCATGAAGTCATTCTTTGAGCTAGTCTTGACCATACCATCTTGTTCCAATCTCTACCAACCCCCTTGTCTTTTCTTCTTTAGCCAGAATGGACTTAAATCCTCAAAAAAAAAAAAAAAAAAGACTGTGTTGAAGCTCAACGCCTCTTTGTTCCCCCAAAGCCAGATGCTGTGCGTGTGCCAGAACTGGCAGAAGCGCCACCACCACCGCCACCACCAAAACCAAAGGAACTTGATCCGCCATAGCTGGTTCTGGTGCCAGTGCTCCCTGACCCCCAGCCAGAAAACCATCCAGTGTTGCCACCCCTGTGTCCGTGACCCCATCCATAGTGAGGCTGCTGGTACTGGGTGTAGCCCCCGTAGCCAGTGTTTCGACCAAACAGGTAGCCTAGGAGACCTCCAGTAGCTGCTCCTGACCAAAAGCCTCCTCTCTGGTTGTGGCCAGTATGACTGTGGGTTCCAGTGGAGGCACTGCTGCCTTGATAGCCTGAGTTGGAGGAGGATCCATAACAGTTGTCTGAAAATGAAACAGGATGTGCTGTGTGTAAATGGAAACAGCAACAAACAGAACTGTAAAAATATCCCACAACAAATGCAACATTTCTCCCATCAAAGTGCAAGAGTGCCTTTTTTTTTTTTCCTTTGTTATCTGCGAAAATAATGTACACAATTTTAGGACTGCATTCATGTTACTCCTAAAACTGCTATTGGCGTACTTTTCAACTAAAACAAGCATAATTTTAACATATCTTCAGAGGGGCTTGGTGGGTGAGGAGGGCTTCGGCTATGGGCATATCAGGAGCAACTGATCTTACAGTACCTACAGTAATAAAAAAATTTTTTTTTTCTAATACAAATTGCCTTTAAAACTGATTCCTCAGCATACCCTGGCACAAGTTCAGGCTCTCTTGCCAGTTTTTTTTTCCATATTTCCATATATTGTTTCAACGTCATCCATACGTGAGTGCATGCGCACCAGTAAGCAATAAATTTCGCTCTTTGGTCAAAGCACACAAACACAATGGTTACAACATATTTTCATCCTGTTCTTCGTATTCATATTTTTGCAAACTTGTGTACAAAATACAGTGAAATGGCAAAAGTAAACAGGTCTGAGGCTAGGAAAATGCACTGAATGTACTTTCAAGTATTCTATCGAACACACCAACTCACCACTAAACATTTAAGAAAATATGTGTGTGTGAGTGTGTGTGAGTGTGAGTGTGTGTGTGTGTGTGGGGGGGGGGGGGGGGGGGGGGGGGGGGGGGGCGCATCTTCTGTGCCACTTTCGAGGCATTACTCCTACAACACAGTCCCAATTCCCTCTTCACAATCACATCCTGGACTGTCCTACAACAGTCCCAGCAATCCACAGGGAGCAGTAATTATTAAGACAGTATGAGGCAACCCACCAGAGAAGACTCTGCACTGCAACTAAGACTTCATTTGTGTTCAGTGGTGCCTGTTCTGATCCAACATACTTGACACACCATCCGTCAGGCCTCGTACTGACTACAACAACTGTTAAGTCTCAGAACCAGTGTGAACGAGTGTCCCCTTCCAGCTGGCCTCACACATCCATCCCACAACAGACCTCATGAACTTCCTGATACTTACAACCTCAACATGACCTCACCAAAGGCATACACTGGGATTAGAAATTGAAACAGAGACTATCTTCCACAAGAGCAGCAAATGAAAGCTACCAAATTTCAGACTTTTATTTTTAATTCTGATGAATTAGGATGACGACCTGAAGCTGCTTTGAGATTCCACTCTGATCAGAGTTTACATCGCAGGGTTGTGCTCTATGCTCAAGTTCACAATACATCCCAATGTCAACAAGGCCCAAAAGTTACATACACCTTCTCTATTGGTCAGGAAATCCAAGCAACACTTCTACGAAATACATCCAATAGGTGGATAAAACTTAACTGTATGGCTCCAGTCTTTCTTAACTCAACTCTGGGCATGAGTCAGTCTGGGCCCAAAAGTCCCGCAAGTAGTAACTCCAATGGGAATCAAACCCAAGACCTCCCAGCCTGCCATCTCAGATGCAAATCTCTGAGCACAGCAGCTTGTAAAAAAATGTTTTTCTGTTTGGGGAAGGGGGGGGGGGGGGGGGGTGTCAGTGTCAAAATAAAATGACAGAATACAGATATCTTGTGGTTATTACTAGCACAAATGCATGCCTTGATGCACTTTAGTGTGTCTTTGTTCTTTCACAACACATCTTTTTCACTGCCATTCTTAGTAAGTCATATCAGGCTAGGAATAAACAACAGTTTCTCACCACTGCCAGGCATGTACTCCTGACGGAAGCCGTAAGGCGGAGGGCTGTAGGGCGGTGGACTGTCTCCCCTGCCAGCCTGTCTGTGGGTGCCATTTCCATCAGCCGCACCTGACGTAGCATTAGAGGACAGACAGCTTTTGTAGATGATGTAGATCACCAGTGCCACACCTCCAAGAAACAGAAGATCACCTACAACGGACTTGCTCTTCTTGCCCCATGTTGATCTGAAATAACATTAGAAACTACCATTAAACAGATGAAAACAATTATGATTGTACAAACCAAAATAACAACACCAATGGAAATGGAGTGCCTGAAGATATGAATGGATTCATCCGAGTGTTGAGTGTCCAGCTCTGGATCATTTGCTCTTGAAAAATGATTTTGATCGAACTGGCACCTGAACCTGTGCGAGTGTGCGTGCATGCATACGTGCATGTGTGTGTGTGTGTGTGTGTGTGTGTGTGTGTTGTGTATGTGTGTGTGTGTGTGTGTGTGTGTGTGTGTGTGTGTGTGTGTGTCTTTATGTGTGTATGTTTCGAAGTGATTTTTGTCTATCTGTGTGTATGGGAGTGCACTAGTAAGGGAATGTGTCAGAGTATGTGTGTGTAAGTGTATGAATGTATGTGAGTATGTGCGTGTGTGCGTGCGTGTGAGTGTGAAGGGAGCAAAATCTCTCACAAAGGAGTTGGAGCCCTTTAGATGACAAGAATTTCCAGCATAGTGGAATTGGCTGATTAGCAGTAACACCCTCATCTACCGCCGATGTTCGAACTGTGTGAAGGAGGTTGACATTGTCTGGTAGATAACTGACAGGCGACAGTGGTCAGTGAAGGTGGTGAGGATCCCCCCTGATAGTGAAAGGGAGACAATCTGTCCACTTGGACTTTGGAGCATCAAGTGGATGCCAGGGGCTCAGTCAGGTGAAGCTGTTTAGTAAACAGACCTAGCCCATTCACAAGAGTCTTTTGCTTGTCCAGTTCGTACTGCTGTAAGGCACTGTGTTGATGCTTTGTCAGGCTGGCTGGAATGTGTGTGGACGACACTTGTGTAGCTTTCTATAAGATAATTACTGTGTGAACTTAACCCCCGAAGTTGTCTGGAATTTTCAATGTCCATTTGGCAAGCAGTGGTTGTTTGATAGGCTCTTATGTGGGAATGTGTGTAAATGCTGATGTGAGGAAATGTATGTATTTAGAGATGAATTCATTGTGGATGAGAACAAAGTGGTCGAGAAGCAACAAGGACAAGAGCATGGCCCAGGGGAGATTCTTTGTTACATCCCCATACAAACTGAACGGAGAATGAAAAGATGGGGGAAGAGCAACAGCATAACTCAGGAGAACAACAACAACACAATCGAAAGAGAGAAGAGTGAACAGGACAGCTTAGAGTCCGAAAGAACTTGATCTGGGTGACATAAGTGGAAGCAGGACCTAAAGGTCCTAGGCATGTATGACAAACTGAGAAACAAAGGCTAAATTGAAACCTGGAGGTGGGTGAAAAAAAAAGAGAAAGACTCCTATGTTGACGAAGAGTCCCCACAGACAACCACAAAACCCAGTCCTGGAACCTGGTGCCAGACAACCTAAGGCATCACTATCACCAATACTGAAACATTTTGCTGTGACCTGTTTAAGAACTGTGGTGTGGTGTGCTTGTGTGTGGAAATCTGGGCAGGTAAGAAGCCAATGTAGCATATAACCCTGGATTAGGAAGTGCTGATCTCTTGCGTTTTGATTATACATTTTTGTGTGTGTGTGTGTGCATTTGGACTTTTCATGTGTGTAAGTAGAGCAGACACTATATTTCTTGTTCTCAGTCATATCAGAAGAGCAGCAAATGTGTGACACCCCATTCCAAGAGAGAGTGGAACGTTTAGTGCATGCATGAGCATGCATACATGAGTGCAGAGATAACCTTGGTCTGTTAGGCTCGACTAATACTTACACTTACTTCAGCAACGCCACCATGATTTCCCCCGTTCTGGATAGTGTGTGTGTGAGTACTTTTATGCCTTTGAGCATGTCTGGGTGCATATCTGCGTGTGTGTGTACATGCATGTGCTAACACACACAGACACCTAAATGAACATAACAGGCAAGCACTGACATATGCTGAAAAAAGGGTCACTTATAAGGCTGAAATTCTCCTTTCAAGTTCCAGCTGTAATCAAATTATTAAGGCCAACTTGGAACAGATTCTATTTTTCTGGTCTCATATTAACTTTCAAATCCTTTCAATGGCCTTACTTTCCTCCCGCTTTTCCCAGCTTCCCAATACATAGCCATAACAGAACTGTTCTGCAGTTTAGATGCAAGCAGTTTAAAGAGAGCAGTCAGTATCAGATCATTAGGGATAACGCATCCGAGGAAACTCTTTAATTCTAGCTGACTTTGTCACTCCCCTCTTCATTGGCAAAATAAGCTTGCATCGTGTACATCAAGAATTATTCCTGAATAAAGTGACCTGACTTTTAGCACACATGATGATAAAAAAAATATATATAAATAAAAAATACAACAGTTTACACACCTCAAATCCGTAACAGCCACTTGGCACATGGCATTTTATATGTCACATACAAAGACAAACTGCAACCAATTACAACAATAAACACATCCACACATGAACACACACACACACACACACACACACACACACACACACACACACACACACACACACACACTAATGCACATGACACAAAACAAAACAAAAAAAAAAAAAAAAAAGAAACATAAAAAAAAAACAAAAATAAACAAACAAGCACACATCTAAAAAAAAAAACAACTTGTATATAGTCAGTTAGATGCACCAATCTCTGAAAGCCCATTACCCATGGTCATAGTGAGAACTGTGGTAATCACTGTAGCTGCTGCTCTTCTGTTGCTTGTAGCGTTGGTAGCCTTCCTCCGTTAAGTCCACCGTGTACTCCAACTGGAAGGCCAGCACAAATGACAGCAATGTAAGGCACAAGATTAAAGTATGAAAGAGCTGAAAGAGTGTATGGTAAGGATGCAAAGACATGAGGAATCTGCTAACAAAGAACAGACAAGACAGACAGAGACAAGCACAGAGACTGAGACAAAAACAAGGAAAGAAGAACAGAGGAGGAAAGGGAGACAGGGAACAAGGGCCTGGAGGGAGGGAGAAGAGTCAGTAGGAGACAGAGAGAGAGAAAGACAGAGCAGAGAGAGAGACAGTTAGAGAGAGAGAGAGAGAGAAAGAGAGAGAGAGAAACAGAAAGAGAGAGCGACACAGTGAAAGACAGAGAGAGAGAGAATGAGACAAGAGAGACTCTGGACAAGATTCAGGCTAACAAAACTCATAAACCTAAAAGGTATCTGTCCAAACATTTCCAAACAAATCTTGTGTAAAACATCCAAAGTAACTTCTACTGGGACAAAGACCGAAAAACAAACACACACCTAACAAACAAATTTCAAAGCACTCAAGCACATTTATAAAAAAAAAAATGAGGAAAAACCTAAATAAGACTCCAACTAAGACAGATCAGTTTACAGTACAATATTTACAAAATGAGATAACCAAATCATAGAAAAGAACATATGCTGACAAGGAAACACGGGCTAGCCATCAGCGTAGTTCTATATAGCACAGTCAAAACAGTTGATCTGACACTTGAGCCTATACTTACATGCAAGAATCAGAACTAGTTCACCCTTTCCCCCAACTCTATACCTCACACACACAGACACACTCCTCTAGTTTACACAGACAAAGTAAGTGCACATAAAGTGAAAG
>JADBJO010000610.1:7500-87500 GCA_016801955.1 Conus betulinus | reverse complement strand
TTCTTCCTAACAATCAGTGGATAACATCATGCTTTATTAAAAAGGCTTTTTTTTTTATACAACACAGGTAGTATTTTAGGTGCAAAGAGATTAGAATACCATAAGGAATATTGGTCATTTTCATGTCTGGTGGTTAAATTTAAAATTTCTCATTTTTTTTATTTTTATCATATCATAATAACATTGTGGCATTAGCAAGTAAATGGTATAGAAAAGCAAATCCACTATCACACTGAGAGCAAAGTTCATGCTTTACCCTTTCTATTCATAAATAACAATAGATACTAGGTTTTATTTATTTGTATAAAAAGGCATAAAATAATAGAATTTTTAAATGCCCATCAGCAAGAGAAAGAATTTGTTATATGCTCATTACAAAAGTATTAAGAAAGATCTGCAACACAAAACAAGTTATCTTTCCTTTTCCGACATTTACTGAACTACTGAAAAGCAATCTTACATACCCCATAATGCCTGTTTATGGTGACCATAGACAAGACCAGGATGATCATTTGCTTCCCAGTTTGATGATCCCATCTTTGTTTTTAAGGTTTTTCCTCAGAGAGCTGGTTCTGTTTCCTCTATCCTTGTTCTTGATCCTCTGTTAGAATTAAAATAACGGCCGATATGACACACAAAATGACATGATGAACAAATTAGAAAGTGTAATTCTACTACTCTGCTAACACACACACACACACACACACACACACACACACACACACACACACACACACACACACACACACACACACACACACACACACACACACACACACACACACACACACACACAAACACACACAACACAACACGCACACACACACACACACTCACACACACACATCCACGGATATTCCCAACACCAAGCTGTGCATAACCTGAATTCAATGGAGCTCTACAGTGCCACCTCAACAAGATCAAGGCCAGACAAGCATGAACTTGGATGAACACAGACCAGTAACACTCATCTATCAATAAGCCCGAAACATGACAATACTGCCAGTACCACTACTCAGCTATGACACTAGGACACAGAGCAACAATTTTTTTCCATACATAGAAGAGAGGTGTGTATACATAAACTGTTTCATCTTATTTTTGGTTGTTTTACTCTCGTCTAATTACCATCCAGCTGTGAGTCCTATGCAGGTATCATAAAACAGATGCACCTAAGAGTAAGAGACTGGAATCCCCACAAGCTCTTCATCTTCGGGTCAAGCTTGTTCTGTTAACAATAGACTACAGTCTTAGCTTAAGTCCCCACTCTGAATGTCCTCTCACTTCCTGTTTATCCAGTTATCAGACATCTCTCAGCTGAAGCCCTAGCATTTTTCTCAGATGCCAGCACTTTGTGTTTGTTTAGGCTTGCCTTCTCATTGACTCAGCCCTGCGCTGTTGTTCAGGCTTGGCTGAACAACACCAAGAACCTGTGTCTGAGCAATTCACAGGTGTCAGACTTCATGCACACTCAAACCAGTATTACTCTAAATCTATGCAAGTTACAGTTTTCTGAAAATCTGACACAAATAAAAAAAAAATCTTTTTGATCAAAATTCAGTATCATTCAAGCACAGAGTTAAACAAAAAAAAAAATGGAATAATGTTTGAATTTGTAAAAGCATTGCAACTCCAAAGATATATGATATGGGAGTTTAATATGCTGTTACACAGAAAGAGGCTTTGTGAATTAATCATTCAGCTTCTTTCTGTCAACATATCTTCCCTCGTGGGTAAATATGAATCCCGCCAGTTTTACCTGTTAAGTTCCCCTTACTTTTGAATGCAGAACATGCTTACTCATCTAAGTTCATACGTCAAACCTGTTAGTGTTATGTTTTCTTTCCCCCAAGGTGTGCCAACCCTCAACAATCAGTGTGAATTTCACAAGAGAACACCTAAGTCCTATTTGCCAAAAAATGTAAAATAGACAAGCAAAAGTTAACATAGCTTTATACTTCGAAAAATCGAAGTAACGGTGTGGACCGAATGAAACTCCCTTTCGAGTTTCATCTAAACAAGCATGAATTTGCATCAATTCTTATTCATTTTGTCATCATGTGCTCTTGCACTGAACTTGTCACTATTAGACTGAACCAGAATGCGTACCTCGATGTCTTGGCGAAAACTCGAGTGGTATTTCACGTTATAGAAAAATGGCATATGTCCTGACACTGTAAAGTGAAACTCAATGGTCTTGACTTGGAAAAATACTTCCTCTGTTCCCAACTGGGCTGGGGTTGCTATATGTCGATGGAAAACAAATGCAGATTACGAAACTCCAATCAAGAACGTATGCTCGGAAGAAACGTGCCAAATTCTGTTCGCTCAGAATTCTCTGCCACTGCAGTTCTAATGACTGGACGTACACTGACTGCTCTAAAATACCTGGTGATTTACCTGAAAAATGATGAAAAACGGCGAGCTGTTGCGACAAATGTTACAAGAATAGAACCGAAGAAACCAATCAAAAACGGACTAGTGTTTATGCGGCCAACATGTTTTGGATGACGCATAGTCATACACTTCCGTTGAAAAAAAAGGTCAAGGCAACAAATAGTGCTTCCGGTGAACTTTCGCACCGCATGACTGACCCACAACTGGAAACTCAAAACACTGAGGCTTTCATCTACGGGCTCGACTTGTGATCTGCTTGTTCTTCGACAATGGGAAACTCAGCCAGCCAGGCAGATGTTAATGTCGAGGAAAGACAGCCCATCTTGTCTGAAGCTGCTTCAGGAATCCAGAGGTAAATGTGCCACATAAAACAAGTCAATCACTAAGACCACTGCTAATACAGGGAGGGAGTCGGGGACACAGGCACTGTGTCAATGCTGTCAATGGTGGAGACTAAATCTTTGATTTTAGTTTTAAAGGTGAGGTGACGGAAATTGAAATAAATTTCATTATTAGTGATTCAGCAAAACAGTATGGACGAACAGATTACAAGACAAAACACAAAACGTTTTCGACCTCTTAGATCTCTCCAGGTAAAACAAATAAACATTCAGAACAACGAAAACGAAGAACAAGCAATCTCTTCTCATATTCGGTGCAAGATGGTCTTAAATGAAAATCGTTTGATCAACATAAGTTTTCAGTCCCGATGACTGATTTTTCTATTTTAACTTCCCCAGATATTTTATGGTTACCTAGGCCTGAACCTGGCCATTGCTTTTAACTTTTTAGATATCGGTGTGCGACCCCTTGTTGCCAAATTTTGCTCCAGGGGCCAACAGGCTGAGTCGCGCTTTATTTTTATTTTATTTTTTTTTTAACATGCGCGCTGGTGACCTACTCGTTTTTGAGAGTGAACCAGTTTTTCTAGGAAGAAGAAGAAGAAGAAAGAAGTAGAAACAGTCGCAGATTCTCTCACCACATTTTCTGTAGTTTCTCAAAAAAAACAAAAAAAAAAAGTGTACTTAATTTGTCGATTTCCGCTTAATCAGTTAATGTGTATATGCATTAAGTTAGTTTAGAATTGAATTAACATGCATTCAGAATCCCTAAAACATTTCACTTTGAAAATACCCTCTGTCAGTCAAACATTTAACCGAAGCAGACATAGTTGAATTGTGTTTGTACGGAATATATAGAACATTTATGGTGTTTTCAGACTAGATTTACTTCGACCTGTAACAGAAATCGAGAAAGTAAACAAAGTGGAGAGAACGTGTGTTCAGTTGAGCAATTGTTGAAGCAGGGAACCCAAAACCTAAGTTTTGCAAAGTCAGTTTACTGACTTCTAGACATGTACTGTGTAGAACCTTTTTTTCGTATTTACTTATATATTATTAAATCATCATTTATGTCATACAGATTGCTGAGGTGCCAATGCTATGCTTTTGCATGCCACAGCTTCATTGACAATGCTGCGCTGCTCTACTTAGTGATGAAATTGTATGTATGCCAAACACACACACACACACACACACACACACACACACACACACACACACACACACACACACACACACACACACACACACACACACACACACACACACACACACACACACACACACACACACACACACAAAAAAGAAAAAAAAAAAAAAAGAAAAGAAAAAAGGAAAGTGCTTCATAAAATTTGCGATGACTCAAACGGAACGAGACAACATGAACGTAGGTCTTTGGATTTCTTTTTGTCAGGTTCAGTAAGAAACAGAAGAAAAGCAGGAAAACAAAATTGCTGCAGATATGTGCAATTTTGACACTCTATCAACTGGTTTCATTGAGGTTTGGGTCTTCTTCTTAGCCTGCCATCATCTTGTATGTGAATCAAAACATAACTGAAAGTGCTTTTAAATCTTACTTGTCACATCACATATTAGGGCTATGTTTAAATTTGCAATGTCTAAAAGCTCCACTCTGTGCTTTTGAAGCTTTGGAAGCTGTAAACAGAATAGTATATATTCAATGCTTTCACATGGCTAGACATTAATTACAAGGTATTAACCATATTTAGGCTTCCAGCTTAAGTATAAGTAATCTTGTACTATACCATACATCCAATGATATACAGTAAAGTAAATTACATTTCCTGAGTGATCCCACCCCTCTTCCACCTTTGAAAATGTTTCCAAACAAATTAATGTCATAAGTGGGAAGTTAGCTAAGCCTGATCTTATTTGCAGTGCAATATTTTTTGTTTATTTTTTTGTTGTTTGGTTTTTGGTTTTTTGTGTGTGTGTGTGTGTGTGTGTGTGTGTGTGTGTGTGTGTGTGTGTGTGTATCTAAAAGAATTTGTGTGCGATACAAAGTACTTTCATACCTTTGAACTTGAAGTATTAGTTCTAAGCGCGAGCAGCAGTTATACACTGAAAAGCAAATGCTGATTTTGCAGCTTTACAATCCTCACAATACTAACTATGTATCTATTTGTGACATAGTGTTCCCGAATGAATCGTCAGTGACACCTGGTACTGGTAGAGATTCCTTGAATACTCATGGAACACTACTAGTCGTACTAGCTGTACATAGAAGGATGCACCTGACAAATATATATATATATATATATATATATATATATATATATATATATATATATATATATATATATATATATATATATGTGTGGCTTTGCAAATGTACATGAAAGTATGGAACATACACTCACTTATCTGCTCATCATATATATATATATATATATATATATATATGAGCAGAGATAAGTGAGTGTATGTTCCATACTTTCATGTGTACACATTTGCAAAGCCACACCATGCCAACAGTCAAATTCCACTGTATTGGATCACGCAGGAATGATACTGTATGCATGTGTATATATATAAGTGTGCAAAATTAGTTTTTCTTTTAGAATCCTACAATACACAGTATGGATCGGTTTATTTCAATATCAAACAATTATTCACACAATTTTGTGGTTTATTGTTTTTCTTTCTGTGAGTGTGTCATGTGATGTATGTGTACGTGATGTGGGAGGGTGAAGATTGAAGACAGGTGTTATTAAGAGAGAGAGAGATAGAGAAGGATAACATGTGTATGTGATAATACATATACATATTCATTTTTCTTTTGCGTTTTTTTTCATCCAAAACACTTAACACTGATGAACAGGCTCTCCATTTCCATAAACGGCACAAACATGTGTCTTAAAAATTGAAATTCAAATCCTTTCCAAAGACTTTGGCATGATGCCCCTAAAATTTTTGCTGGATCTTGGACACTACATGTGACTGTGTGTGAAAGCTTGTTCACTATCTGAGTATCTCTGAACTGCAGTATGAGGGTTCCATCACAGAGACTACAGACAGGATAATCTAAGTGATTAAATGGACATGTGACTCTGTGTGAAAGCCCAAGGGTTCCATCACGGAGACTACAGACAGGATAATCTAAGTGATTAAATGGACATGTGACTCTGTGTGAAAGCCCATTCATTATTTCTGAACTGCCCTTTTGGGGGCACATCACTGAGACTACAGACAGGAGAATTTAAGTGATCAAGTGGGACTGATTACAGGAGAGCAAACCATAATTTTTTTTTTTTTTTTTTTCAATTCAGACATGGTAGCAGTGGTGAGAGTCTGTAGTGACTCTTAAACAAAGAACAGAAGGCAACTAAATTGCTGCTATGACCCATTGACTGACTCAGCAACTGGAATAGGGAGCAATGTTTGCATAGTGCTGTTGTGATAAAAATGTTGAATAACAGTCCGAGCTGTGTAAAGTGTAGGAGGGAATGTGTATCATCCACTGAGAAAATTTTATCAGGGTAGCTATCAGCATCAACATTACCTCCTTATAGTGCTGTACAAACAGCACAATTTTTGACATGGACAGGATTTCACGAATTCTTGAAAATCTTATGTTTTGGGGAATGGTCTTGAAAATATTATTGATTTCAAAACATTGTTCCAACTTCCTTTATTTTAGTATGAATATTGGACCAAAATTTCTTGCTTTGTGATCATCTCTTACCCTGAGAAAAGATATGTTTGTTTGTTTGTTTTTTGCAGTTTGGCAAGTTAACATAAGCATGACATATATATGTTTAAGATTTTTTAGATATAAAACATACTGATGAACATATAAGTATTTGAGAGGTAAATAAACACACACACACACACACACACACACACACACACACACACACACACACACACACACACACACACACACACACACACACACACACACACACACACACACACACACACACACACACACACACACACACATGTATGAAGAAGGAGATGGGGGTGGGTGAGAGGGCCAATAAATCATATTGATGTTGAGGTCATTATGTCTGATAGATTGCAGATCCTATTAATGTTCCCAACTAGGTCAAAAATTATTCTGACCATTTGATTTGAATTTTTGAGGGCATATGCTAATTTCAGAGGGTCATCAGGGGATGAAAAGAGTGTACATGCAACACAGACTAAATGAAATAGACAACAAATTTATGGTACTAATATATTTTGAAAACTTTAGGCATGAACATTACAAGTATGATGATTAAAAAAAAAAGAATTGAACAATTTAGTAGTGGAAGAAAAGTGCAGACTATCAATTCCTCTATCATTATATTAATAATGACTTGGCAAAGATTCGAAGGGCATCGACACTTAAGTGTAAGGCAAACATATCTGAGCAGATTGAATAAAACAACTTCCGTCTTTGTTCTCCGAATGTCATCTACTATGCCTATTGCATCATGTGTATGTTGCTATAGGTACAGTAACTAACATCTACACATTTGAAACATAGTAATATATATATATAAACTATGGTGCACAGAAAAAATGATGGGTCAAAGTTGAACCCTTGAGCTACATGTCTGAATTTCCTGTGTTTTTGTTTAAATAAAAACACATTTCTGAATTATAACAAAGAAAAGCCTCTGTCCTTGTTATTTCAGCGGGGACAATGATATGGAACGCGTGTCATGACACGCAGTTTTAGCAGTCCGGTGCTGTCAACCAGAGTGCCACAAAACTACTCTTATCCCTCTGTCAGACTGAAAAGTGAGGTGAAGAGGGATCCAGCAATGGTCAGGTAATTCATAGTTTCTTTTTTGACATTTTAATTAAAGTCCATCAATCATTTGTCATGAAATCTGTGTGAATCCTGGTTAAATCATTTGTTGATCAAATTGTATCTGGTTGGTGTAAACCTTGGTTATGTAACATACCAATCACAGTCAGTTTAATGTAGTTTACATAATTATATGTCAATATGATCAATGTTTTTTTTTTTTTTTAATTGTATAAATTATGGTTCATTAATTTCTCTGTTGATATTAAGTAGATTGTTTAAAGGTTTTGTAAAGGAAAAATAGGAGGGGGTAGTTGTAATAGGTAAGTATGCTTTTCACTAAAGGTGATGCAAAAAATGCTTTAGAAACTGAACTATTTTTATTGTTAATCTAGCGTTCTTTTTGTTTTTGTACTACTGAGTTTCATCAACAGATGAAAATATTGTTTCACACTTGTTATAAATGATACAACTTTTAATTCTGTGGTATTTCCACCACCAAGGGCATTAAAACAAAATTCAGTTATCTCCCAAAGCAGCCAATGAGGGAGAAAAGAGAAATTAAAAGAAAGTTCCGTGTGGAAATAAGTTGCACAAAAAAGTAAAATCAATAAGTAAACAATAAAAAAAAAAAAAAAAGAATAAGCAGTATAGGAGGAAATTTTTTAGTCATTGCTTGAGACTACCTCGAGGATACATGGGAGGCAAAAAAATGCCAACAGTCAAAAGAGTGGTCAGCTCTACTGTTTAACCTAAGCATTGTCCATCAGGTAACTGTAAGTGCTAACAACAGCTAAGAATTTGTGCAGAACAGCCTTTACTTGACCCTCCTTAGAGATGTAGTCTGAATCTTCTTTTTTAATATTTGTATCATGCTAGAGAATTAGCATATGTTGTTCTTGGAAAAAAAAACTACATACATACACATGATTTGTTTTGTTTTTTGTGTGTGTGTTTTTTTTTTCTCTCTCTCATTCATCATAACTCTCTCTTCCTCCCCCCCCCCTCTCTCTCTCTCTCTCTCTCTCTCTCTCTCTCTCTCTCTCACACACACACACACACACATATGCACACACACATATGCACACACACACACACACACACACACACACACACACACACACACACACACACACACATGCACACACACACACACACACACACACACACACACACACACACACACACACACACACACACACACACACACACACACACACACACACACACACACACACACACACACACACACACACACATGACAACACATACAACAAATGAACAGTTTCGAATATCAAAAGCTGGAGAGGAAGATTATCAATTTACTTATATTTTAATTGCTTTTTACTTATATTTTAATTGCTTCATTGTGTGTTTGTACCAGGAAACCATTCGTCTACAAGCCTCTCCACATCTCCAGGAGAAATGGAGAAGCAAGGAACGCTGATTCTGATGATGATGAGTTCTATGCTCAAAATGATCAGAGACGAGGATTTTCCCGTCGGCTGCATTACTTCCATCGTCTGGATCGACGCCCAGACAGCATTCTGGTCAGGAAAACAATGTTTGGTATACACGCCTACCTTTGCTGCATGTATGCAAAAAAAAACATGTATAACACACATATTTTAGACAATTACACACATAGGCATACCCAGATGACAGGCATGCGCTACACCAGTTTCTGCATGCACTGATGCAGACATTGTGTATGTGGATTCAAATGCCAGTGAACACACACTTACACACAGGTTTACAAGCATGCACCATGCATGCATGCACACAACATACTTTTAAACAAACTTGTCTGTGTGGGTATGCATAACCAGCAGGCATGTTGCCAGTTTCACCAGAGTGAAAAGCTCATCTGAGCAGGCTTCAAGAAAATCAGTTTTGCTGCTGGTAGTTTTTTTTTATGCTGCAAGAGGAGCAATTGTAGTATGTGTAATCAGCCAAACTTCCTTGCATTTGTTTGTTTCCTGCCTGTGAAGGCTAAATCTCCTGCTGACACTCCCTGTATAGACTGGCAAGGATTAACCCCACCTATCCAATAAAGGGAGTGGAGTTTTGTGTGTATGACCGTTTTTTATCCCACCACTAAGGCAGCCATACTCCAACTTCCCGGAAGGTGCAAGCTATGTGTAACGTGTCATCCATACCAATGACCAAAGTGGCCTTCTCTTCTGAAAGTTGGTTATGGGATTTTACGTGTGTGCAAGATGTCATGCGTGCATTAGCACACGGAACCTTGGTTTAAAGTCTAATTCAAAGACTGTTTGGAAATGGCCTGGTGGAGATTCGAACCCTCAACCCCAGGATCACCAAAATTACGAGTCCGGCGCTCTACCACTGAGCAATTTTGGCCCTCCAGCATGCATATGAACTTTGAGAAATTTTTAGAAATTCTTAAAAACACACAGACAAATAAACCACAAAATACAATGTGCCATGCAAAGCTGTTACTGAGAATGGAAAGTATTGCTTTATCTGGCTACTGCACAGTGGGCACAGTGAAGGAAACTGCATGACGTCAAGCAGTTAGACAGTGTCTTGCAAAAGTCTGTGTGAATTCAGCAGAGTCGGCTAACTGGCAGTTGACCTTTGTGCTAACACCTGTCACTTGTTTGATGCAGCCATGAATGTTACTTAATATTAAAGGTCCTGAGAAGTAAGGTCTACATGGAAAATTTGATTAACAGAAAGATGTATTTTCTCTCGGAAATTTTTAAACTGCAAGAATTGTCTTTGATTTGGATGTTAACAACAGTTTGTGTGTTTGCTTTTTTATGTGCACATCATTATGCATTAGACATGCTTTTAGTCATGATGGGGCCTTTGCGGTCAAGTGGGCTGTTAACAGCATGACATGACTTGGTAGATTACGTTTCAACTGTCTTCTTTTGGTTAGCTTGTTTTCGCAGTTCCAACATCCAGTCATAGAACTTTGGTATTTTCTTTGTCTCTTTCTTAGTTTCTGCACTCCCCCCCCCCCCCCCCCCATTTGTAGTGTGTGTGTGTGTGTGTGTGTGCGCGTGCATGCATGCATGTGTGTGTGTGCATGAGTGTGTGTGTGTGTGGGAGAGGGCATGCACATTAATGGATTAATTTTGCATTTATATGCATGTGTTTGTGTGTCTTGAAAATAGTGGGAATGAAAGTGTGCATGTGACTACGTGTGACATGGATTTACAGTTGATGCACAGTGTTTTAGTCACAAACATATATTAATTTTTCACTAGTATGTCGTTAGTCGTGGGAGAGTAACAAAAAATCTTATCATTTCAACATTTGCGTACGTAATATGATGTGTTGTTTGGTTGAATATTCTCATTTCTGTGTGACAACAGACCATGCCAGATCATGTGGTGCCAGAAGATTTCTGGGTTAAGATTCTTGGTCCCAAGGAGAGGAAACAGAGCAGTACAGTGACCATGTGAGTGAAAATGGATAACGTGTTGGAGTCTCATCAAACCTGTTATAATTTTGTTTTTTGTTTGTTTGTTCTTTTCTCATTGTTTTGGGTATTTTTTTTTTTTTTGCTAATGATAGATCTGTGTGAAGTTCGTATCCATGTAATTCTGTGCCCATGCAGCTAGATCACACTTCTCGAGGATCTCCTCGTCTTTGTCATCTACCGTTTGACAGCCACTCATTTTGTTAGCCTGATGACTAGTTAGATTGACAAAGAGGAAGTTGATACCAGGGAGGAAAACACAGTTAGTGGTGAGAGCTCAAAACTTCACCATCTTCCTTCCTCTCTCCCCCCCCCCCCCCCCCCCCCCCCCCCCCCTACCTCTTACCACCCTTTATGCACCTCCTCTTCCACCCCAAAAAGAATCCACCCATCACCTTTAGCTGCTGTCTATGGGTATGTCAGCAGGCTACTACTTTTCCCTTTATCCCCCAAAAGGACTAACAATCCCAGCATGGCCTAGTGCTGACCGGCCTGCAAAAAATAAATGTAGAAAAGAGAAAATCATTGATTTGAGAATAATAAAAATATGAAGTGTGATAAATCAGATTGCTGAATGTGGGTTGTTTCAACCATTTTCGTTCACTGTTTAGTCTGATTCATAAATCCAGGGGATCATTTTTACAGGGAGGTGTTGCAGTTTTTGTTGAAGACAAGGTTCTTTCCAGTATAGCATCTTTGACCAGCTCTGACTGTCTTTTCTTTTTTTTTCTCCTTCATGTGTTGGTATCATTTCAATGTTGATGCCCCTGTATGTTTGTATTTATTCAAATGCTGTTCTGTGATGTTGATTAAAAAAATTGTACTCTTGTTACAAACACAATATGCAAGTGCCCGTGCACAACATGGGAAATGAAGGCAGATGCTAGACAGAAGCTTGAGCACATGGTTACAGTTACCCGGCACCCCATTCCCCCCCGTTTTGCTCACCTTCACTGCCTGTGGTCCTTTCATCCTACACGTTCTCAGACAGACAGACACAAAGAGAGATGCAAAGAGCACACACACACACACACACACACACACACACACACACACACACACACACACACACACACACACATGCACATACATGCACATGCGCATGTTCACACACAAGCATACACATACACACACTCATGCACATGCACACAAACACACACACACACACACACATGTGAATGCACGCATACACATGCATACACACACACACACACACACACACACACACACACACACACACACACACACACACACACACACACACACACACACACACACACACACACACACACACACACACGCACGCGCAGAGACACACACACACATATACACGCAATGGTTGACAATTTACCACCACCACCACCCCCCCCCCCCCTTTTTTTTTTTCATGTCATTTTACTTCGCGACAAACTGGCATTCTCATGGGAACTCGTGACATATCATTTCAGATTTTCCCTGTGGAATACAATGATGGGTACCTCACTTCTAAGCATGCCTTGGGCTATACAACAGGTAAGACATTTTGTGTCATACTGTAACGGCAGCAGCAGTTGATGATAAGAATGATAAGTTCCATTGAAACAATTCACGTTGACAGCCTGTGTGACATGAGTATTGAATTATGCAGATATATTAGGCATGTTTCACACTCAAAAGTGTGAAAAGAAAATTAAGTCATATGAGCCGTATCACCCTTTCTCTCAGTTATTTCCCTTCCCATACATTTCTTTCTCAAATGTGACAAGTTGTGACCACCTTCTGATGAATATACGAAGTCAAATTCGGTCATATTGTGCAAAAGCAAAATGTCGTGATCTAAAATAAGCTTATTTCCAGTGTGAGGCAGCTTGGATTCCACAGTCTTTCTGCTGTATGATTTGCTACAGAAAATATCTACATACTGCTTTGGACTTTTTTGTTTTTGTTTTTGATCCTATAGTTACTTAGAGCGATACCTGGTGACTCGCCATGTAAACAGTATGGGAGCTGAGTAGTGCAGTGCTGTGAAAGTGCTCTGAGGGCAAATCAGCCAAGTAGTCACTTACAGAACTATTCAGTGAACAACACCACCGTGACCTGGACTGCGGACTTTGTATACACAGGAATCACTTTCATTCTCTGAAGCAATGTTCCTCTTTTCTGTCTTTTTGAATAATCACTCTGAAGTAGAAAGAATGAAAAGAGCCATGTATTTCAGCACGGCACTGTGCTAGGCCCTCATTCAGACACTGGAAGTGAAAAGCATTCTCAGGCTGGAGAACTCACCTCCGATCCAGGATTTCTGAGAAAATCGCCTGATTTTCAGAGGCAGGAAAAGCAAACATCCGAGAGAAAAAAAAATCCATTAAAAAAGAATCGCAAAGCACTTTAGTACTCCCAGATCTCATACCATATCCAGTTTTTTCGAATCCAGTCCAGGTTTCCATGATTCTACATTCAGCGCTCTCTGTCATGGTTATTAAAGTATATCGTGGCCTTTCTGTGTGCATTAATCTGAGCATTTCAGTGGCAGGCAAATGTGTAGGTGAACGCAATTCATTCAGCCATATTTTCAGGTTGTGGGCCTTGCAGAGACTCCTTCATTTTAAGGAAAATTCGATGTATTTGGTGTCACGAATCGTAAATAAAGATGAGGCTTTTGAGAAGGTAAAATTGTCAACTGTTGGAAATTTGGACTTAAAACACTACAATAGTGAGAAATTTTTAATTGGCGGTTTTGACTTCTTATCGGAATTGAACTAGCCAGGAACAGCTCATTGTTCCTTTTCCGCTTTGGTGAAAAGAGCTGAATGACGCAAATAATGGATTTAACAGCGCTCTTTGACCATGTGCACTTCAAGATGCATGTTGATGCTTCTAGAGAGCACTGGACTGCAGAGAGTAGAGTGGATTTCTTAATCAGATTAATGTTTAAAACCCCCCCCCCCCCCCCCCCCCCCCCCCCCAACTCTTTTTTTTCCTAAAATAAATGAACATACAGGAATTTTCCATTTTGACGATGTGTGACAGCCCAGAGAAGTAATATGTCATATGTACCCCTGTGGTGGGCTTGGTGATGAATTGCAAGAAGTGAGATGCATAAAATTACAGTATTGTGTCCACTCTAAGGGACATTGCTCTTTCATGTCAGCTGAGTCAAACACCAGTCTGATCCAAATCTTAAATAAATGTCAGCGAACCGCCCAGAGAAACGTGGACAAACGAGTCACAAGACAACACACAACGTGTTTCGATCTCTTAGGTCTTCTTCAGGTGAAACAGAGACGAACAAAATAACGAAAACTTTCTTCCTTGCGCTGAACTCAGAAGCAGTCTGAAGCGATCAAAGCTACGCGACGTGCATTTTCGTTATTTTGTTCATCTCTGTTTCACCTGAAGAAGACCTAAGAGGTCGAAACGCGTTGTGTGTTGTCTTGTGACTCGTTTGTCCCACGTCTCTGGGGTGGTTCGCTGACATTTATTTAAGATTTGTTTAGATTTCCGCCTGCAGTTGTTTCACTTTGCAACTAGAACCAGTCTGATCCTTTTCTTTTCTTTTTTTTTTTTTGCCTTTAATTTTCTCTAGAAATATACTCAATTTTAGTGGGCATGCTTGAGTGTGTGTGTGCATGCGCATGCTTGTGTGTATCTGTGTGTGTGTGTATGCATATGTGTGCGATGTGTGTGTGTCTTGTTTTCTTTGCTTCCTGCGTAATAATTTGCCGAACATGAGATATTACAAAACAGTCTTTGAAAATTGCTTATATTCCATTTCAGCAGGGGGGGGGGGGGGGGTTAACCACCCTTCCTCCCATGGGCCTGAGGTGTTGCCACTCAACCCCACTTGGGCCTGGGCAGCCCCTGGACCTCAACCCTTTTTTCAGAGATTTTTCAGTCAGCTGTTCTCCAGGCTGATTCTGTTTGTTTGCACCTCTGCATTCAGTGTTACTGCTTCAAGTAGAGGTTCTTGCTATTGCTGTTGTGTTGTTTAGTCTCCTCCTCCTCCTCCTCTTTTTTCCGTGAACCTGATCCCAAAGTCCAGCAGAATGATCAGCATTTTGATGTGGGCCTGCCGTTAAATTCAAGAAAAACGAGACTGGACGGAGAACTGAGTTGTATAACCACTTTCAAAACATGATTTTTTTTTTTTCTTTTTCCCCTATCTCTCTCCCCATTTCTTCCTGTCATTTTCAGGCAGGCTTCATTGGTGGCATCATTCTGCTGATAGTGATGGCCCCTGATCATGTTCTACACCAGTTACCTGGTGCTCAAGTCTGTCCACTGGGGACAAGGTCAGTGGTTGGTCTCTGTGTTGGTGATGGATATATATATATATATATATATACACATGTTGTGTGCACAGAGATGTCTGTTTGTATGCGCAGAGAAGTCTGGTGAAGGATATGGTGAAGATTTTTATGTGTATTCATTGTTTGTTGAGCCAAGGGAGTGGGTGCAGAAGGCAGGGCATGCATTTTGAAGTGTCTGTTAAAGTGTGTATGAGGAGGTGAGAGAGGGGAGGGGGGGATGGGGGTGGAGGGAAAAGGGGAGAAAAAATCTAGAAAAGGGGATCTGGGCATGTGCAAGTCATGATGTTTTAATTTATGTGGGGTTTTGTTTTTTGTTTGTTTGTTGTTTATCTGAGCATACCTTTAAGTATTTGATGTTACAAAACACTTTGAAGTGGCATAAAATGCCAAAAGTGCATCATGTTATACACACACACACACATTATTATTTAGCATACTGTGTAATCTGTGCACTTAGGTGTTCAGAACATTATCTTTTTCTCTCTCATTGCAGCAGCACAGTTAGAATATTTTGAAAAAAGGGAGACAGAAGTGTCCCCAAAGCTATAAACAGCAACACTACTACCTCCACCACCACCACCACCACCAAACAATAAAAACAACAACAACAAACTTTGATAACCCATTGAACGAAAATAACAGATCGACACATCCTACAACTGATGTTGTATATTGACATTGTTTGTTTTGATTTGTTCTTTGTTTACCTTTTGTTTACTAATTTCTTGGTGCAGATTACATTTTGTCTGTCATTGCAGGTGGAGAGACTTTCACCGAGTTTTCTGAGGTGTGTGGCCATTTCCTGGGGAAGTATGCCAACATCCTGGCCACGTTCTCCTCCCTGGTCACCTTGCTGGGCGGCATGATCGTGTATTGGATTCTGCTGTCCAACTTCCTCTACCACATCGTTGTCTTTATTCACAGTATGGGTGGTCTTTGTCACTGTGCCTCAACATTCTGTACCATAGCATTGTCTCTCTCTTTTTCTTTTTCTTTTCTCTCTCTCTCTCTCTCCCTCTCTCTCTCTCTCTCTCTCTCTCACACACACACACACACACACACACACACACACACACACACACCACACACACACACACACACACACACACCTGTTCTCTCTCTCTTACTATCTCCCTCTCTTCTCTCTCTCTCTCTCTCTCTCTCTCTCTCTCTCTCTCTGTATATGATATATGTGAGTGTGTGTATGTGTGTAACTGAGGTATATGAAATTAACAGTTAACCTGAAAAGTAAATAGTTGTTGATCAGAGAGTAAAACTTTGTATATGTGAATGTTTTGAAAGAAGGAAAAATGTTGTTTTGAAATGATAAAAACGTGAATAAATGATAAAGTTTGGTATTAGTGAGTAAGCAGTCATTAATGTTTATTGAATTGTATGTTGGAACTTAAGATTCCATGCAACACACACTGATGATTTGAATTCTTCTACTTTCGTTTTTTCTCAGGCATGATTGCTTCTTAAATTCTTCATGTTGTAATTGATATGACAGACCCCAGCACTTCCCCCATCCATTTTCTTCATTCGAAGTGATATTTTGCAGTTCATTTTGCTGAAGTTTTTGGCCGTCTCATTTATGGTGATGTTCTTTTTTTTAGCAAGTGAAGTTTATTCTTCTTATTTTGTGAATTTCTGCTTATTCTTGTTTTTAAGAATATTTTAAAACCCGTCGGCAAGGTAAGTAACTCCGTAATTTGAACATGGTTACCCAATTAAAAAATTAATTTAAAGAGAGGAAAGGAAATAACGAAATGAAAATAATTTTAAAAATTCCTACGAAATATATATGTTGCTATATCGTAAAGTTGAAGAATGTCACATGAGCCATTTACTCGGGAAATAAAAAAAAATCTTCTTCAGAACTTTCTTCCGAATTGTTGTTCATCATACCTGGAACTTCATCCCAGTCGAAATCTAGGTCACTCTAAGCTTCATTACCCAGCACTTTCACTAAGTCTTATGCCGTAAATCCTACAAAACACAGTATCTCCATCACTAAATCTCATTATAGAACGGCAGAACTCAAGGTTAGCCACGGTGAAAAACGGCATTTCGACCTCAAAACTTAAAAAATTCGAAACTCGAGAACCACGGCACGTATCGACTCGCGCAGTTTTTTGCAAACGGAAGTAAATGGCTACAGGAAGAAGGAAGTCACGTTCTCGCGAGACTTCCTTTTCTACGAGAAACATGGCGGCGCCCATTGTTGCCACGTGTTTTACGGGGCGCTGGCGGGCGATCAGCGTTTTGGCTGTGAATCAAATATTTTACATGTTTCTTGTTCGTTCTTTAATTTAACGTCTATCGTTTAACGTTTAACGTCTTAATGTCTATGTGACATGTGATGTTTTTGGGTGTATGCATGCAAACGGTTGGTGTTGATTTGGGGCGTACGTAGGTATGTATAATGCAATTAGGCCTAGATTTTAAAAAAAAAGAAAAGAAAAAAAAACCACCACATAACTGGATCCATAACTTTCAAAGGAACACTAAATAAGCAACTAACACCAAGATTAAGAAAATAACATAGACGTTAAAGTAAATATCCAATTGGGCTCTTGATCAGTCCTTGAACAACTTCAAAATGTTCGATTCGTCAGAGATGACGTCTTCAAAGACTGACATCGACGGTTCAGTGTTCAACAACCAAGCAGGTAAATAGGGTTTCATTCTATTGCACAAAAAATAGTAGATGGAACAGAGTGATTTGCTGGCCACAAATACAAGTCACATGTTTACAGAATTTGGTTTTAAAGGCATAAGCCTCAATCTAAAAATCAAACTTTTTAAAATCCTCTCTTGGTGGAGATTCTTCATACCTGTTTTATTTTGCTGATATCTTTTTAAATAATATTCCCTTTTTGTTTTTGGTGCCTTTTCCCTTCTTTGAAATAGAGTTCCAGGCTGCGTCTTTTAAAAGACTATAACTCTCATGTAAGGATAAAGGAATGTATATCTTTGTTAAATCAGTTTCAGTGATAGCAGCCTTTTTGGCTAATTTGTCTACCCTTTCATTCGCAGGTAATCCACACATGTTTCTTGTGTCTGTGTGTGTGTGTACTCATGTGAATTCAAGTGTGTTATGGATATATCCCGAAATGTACTTTCAAGGTGACATCAACAGATCTTCATTACTCAAGAGAGAATAATTCTTATCACATTTCATGGTCACCAGCTGAATTGGTGTGTGTGTGTGTGTGTGTGTGTGTGTGTGTGTGTGTGTGTGTGTGTGTGTGTGTGACATTCGTTTGTCTTGCCTGTAAAACACAGAATTTGGATTTTTTTTTTCTCGTATTTTTTGTGCATTTATTAGACAACCTAGAGACAACTTTTATTCTCTTGCTTCTCTGCTTAATTATTCAAATGATTTTGTTTTAATTGATCAACATGCAGATTAGCCAGTGGAGAGAGAAGCCTCTGGTGTATTCTGTATCGGCACACACTTGGTTTTTGTTCCAGTTATTTGCACAGGTGGTGACAATGATACTGCGTATGGCAACAGCACCAGCAAGAGTGCGTTTTGAAGAGTTTTGGACAGAGAACTTGACCGTGCCTCTGCTCCTCAGTCTGCTGTTGGTCTGTTTGGTCAACTTCAAGTCGGCCACCATCTTCACCAAACTCAACTCCATGGGTGAGGGAAGAGCCAGGAATCCTTAGGGCAATGGAAATGAGATTATTTAGAAGAAAGCAGCTTGCTTTTTCTGTCTCAGTGTTTCTGTCGCCCACCAGCTCTTCCCTCTCTTTCCATCTGGCTGGCTGGCTAGCTCGCTGTCTGTCCATCTCTCTCTCTCTCTCTCTCTCTCTCTCTCTCTGTCTGTCTCTCTCTCTCTTTCTGTCCGTCACTCGCTCTCTCATTTCATTCCACTTTTTTCATTCAATTCAATATGTGAGGTATGTCTATATATATATATGTGGGGGGGGGGGGGGGGGGGGGGCTAAATGATGCTCAGAAAAATTTATTTTCCCTGATGATTCATTGGATTAATGATTTTTTTGCGGTCACTCTTTATTTGTCATTTTTTTTAATGTGTAATATAGAAAGGTATTCAGTTGGAAGTAGGTTGTGTGTGTGTGTGTGTGTGATACATCTGGTTGTGACAGAATGTTACTTTGATACTTTCTCTTTTCTTTTTTCTACTTTTGTGCAGGTGTTGTATCCCTTGTATACCTGTTGATCTTCTCCTGTGTCAAGGCTGCCGGATGGGGGATTCATTTACACCTGGGATGGGCCACGGATGTGTCAAATCATGATCCTTACTATTCTCCAGGTCCGTGCTGTACCCAGCATTTGTTGTGTTTGTGTTGTCATGCTGTTTAGCATTTTGTGTGTTTGTGTTGTCATGCTGTTTAGCATTTTGTGTGTTTGTGCTGTCATGTTGTTTAGCATTTTGTGTGTTTGTGTTGTCATGTTGTTTAGCATTTGTTGTGTTTGTGTTGTCATGCTGTTTAGCATTTCGTGTGTTTGTGTTGTCATGTTGTTTAGCATTTGTTGTGTTTGTGTTGTCATGCTGTTTAGCATTTTGTATGTTTCTGCTGTCATGTTTAGCATTTCATGTGTTTGTGTGTGTCATGTTGTTTAGCATTTATTGTGTTTGTGTGTGTTGTCATGTTGTTTAGCATTTCGTGTGTTTCTGCTGTCATGTTGTTTATAATCCAGCAGACCACTGAGGCTGCCTTAGGGCTGCAAGCTAATTGACATCAAATTCATTGGTTTGTGTGGTGCATCTCAGTTTGATTGGATGTGGACTTGTCTCTGCACACCTGCACACATTGACTTCGCACTATGCACTGGCAGTTTTGTGGAGAGAATGTTAGGGTCATTCTCTGATCGTGTGACACAACTTTCAATGTTTGCAGTGGCCGTTTGAGCAGTAACTGTTTATCTTTTTTTCATGCTTGAACTTTGGCATCTCCTGGTGGATCTTGGGAAAGTTTTTTTTTTTTTCTTCCTTTTTAAAAAAAAAATGTATGTCTTACGTCACCCCAAATCCGTACCTCTACCTATAGGCCATTCTGCATCCCTTCTGCCCCTTCTTCCTACATAACAGCTGTGCCTCTCTACTTCTCACACTCCGCATCCGTGTTCAATCCAGCGCATTGCATTGCTTTCAATACAAAAAGATTTGACACAGATGTTAAGATCCCAGATGTCTGCGTAGCCAGGTAACCACTCCTCTTTCTATGCGACATGCATTGGATGACCTGACATCTGCTTGTGAGTGTGCATATACCAAGTAACCCACCCCCAGGGTATTCCACCAAGGAATGTAAGCATCAGTCACTTTAAAACAGTGGGAGAGGGGATGGGTTATGCCAATCATTTCTTCATCATCCACAGAAGTGTTGTGAAGGACATTCTGGCAGCACCACTGTGTATGCTGCAGCTTTCCAGCAGTCAGATGGCCACAAGATTATACACTGAAACTGCTCTGAAAAACAAAAAAATTGTCTGCCATTGTCCCTTTCCAGCATAAACCGTCAGCAGTAGTTTCTCAGACTCCTCTGGGCCTTCTTGTCTCTAGGTGTATCCCATTTGTTTAGTGCCTGCTTCGAGGCCCCACACCTGGTGTTTCTTTGGTCAACTATGCTTCCACTTGCCTTAGGGGTCCCACTACAAGACTAGGTAGGTGATTTTTGAGGCAGGCTTCCTGAGTGTCTGTCCAAGTCCACCTCCACTTTCTTCTCTTGATCTTGTCCTCTGTTGGTAGTTTGTGTGTTCTCGGCCAGAGTTTGATGTTACTGATAGTGTCTGGTCAGCAGATGTGGAGAAGTGTTTTAAAGCAAAACTATTGATGAATCTGCACTGTCTTAATAGTTTTTTTTTTTTTTTCATTGTTCTCCATGTCACTGCTCTGTATAGTAATACTGACTTCCTGTTGGAACGTTGCTCTTGCCTTGTAGATTCTTGCGAATACATCTGCACCTGTGCCACCCTTCTTATCAACGACACTGCCTGGTTAGGTTCCAGCCTCAAGCACTTCCCATCCATTGTGATTGGGTCAACGCTGACAGAACTGACCTTCAAGACCCTGGTTTTTCTTTTGTGAATGATGTCAAGGCCAGCTTGTGCGGAGGCGGTTGCTAACTCTGAGGCCTTTTCCTGTATGTATCCGGGGCTGTGGATTAGTAGTGCTAGGTCATCTGCAAAGACCAGTCATCCAGGAGAGAGTCCAGTGTGTCCACTTGATTCCATTTTTTTGTTGTTGTGGTCTTCATGATCCAATTCTATGAACAAAAGGAATGAGTACTGCAAGCAGCATTGCAGATTCATCCTCTTCTCATAAAAACTGTTGATCTGACAAAGGAAAGCTGTTTCATATGCCGAGACGAATGTAAGGAGGTTTTTTTTACATGGCTTGCAGGTAAGATGACAATTGTTGTTCTTGTCACTTGTGTTCTTCAGCTGATCACCACAAATCCTACCCTGTGTGTGTGTGTGCGATATGTGTCCTTACATGTTAATGATAAGCACTGGATATATTTGCTAGGGTTACAAGTAGGCAGCAACACTTTTGGTGTGTTTTTTTTTCATGTTGATATGTTATTTACAAAAAAGGGTTTGCAGGGTTGACAGCCATTCTACATCTTGTTAGTTAAGAGATATAATGTATCAGAAAAAAAAAAGACCATTTTTATGTCGTGAAGATTTTGCATGTTAATAATGTATACATTGTTTATAACTTGCTTGTTCTGTTGATGTGACTTGCAAATAGACAATTGCTATTCAAATCTTGAGGTAAAAAATACCTAGTAGATGTGTATTACATCAGGATATGGCTGGGTTTTTTTTAGGCTGATGATAAACAATGTTTTGCTGTCTGCAGATGTCAAAATCACCTTCCCAGCGCTGACTGGCATTTGTGCCCTGGCTTACTTTGCACAGAACTGTGTGATTGCCATCACACGCAACAACAGATATCCAGAAAATAACGTGAGTTTAGTACATTGAATTTTGATTTTGTCTCAATAGTTTCATTATACATAGATTGCTTGTGAGTCTGGAATTAAGTTTATATATAACCCATATGCTCTGTCATTAGATTGGATGTGAGCATAGCTGTTATATGTAATTAATCGCTGTGCTGTGTGTATCAGGTCCGTGACCTGTCCATCGCTTACTTCCTGGCAGCTTTCTGCTACACATTTGTAGGGGTGGTGATCTACATAGCCTTCCCCTGGACAAATCCTGCATTGAGGATGTGAGTATTTAAGGGTCTGTTCTGGAGGCTGACATTAAACCCAGTTTGCAAGGTGTGTGTGCATGTATGTCTATATACATACATACATACATACATATATATATATATATATATATATATATATATATATATATATATATATATATATATATATATATATATATATAATGCTGAACAATTAAGTAGTGGGGGAAAAACAAGTGCAGGTTAACAATATATATATATATATAATGGTTTATTAGTGGGGAGAAATAAATGTGGACTAAAAATTTCACAGTCTTCATAAAGCTGACCTGGCAAAGTGTCACATTATATCTCATGTGGCAAAGTTTAATCATTTACATTAGCTGTTTATCTATTGGAATGGATTCATTATGGAGGTAGGGTTGATTGCGTTTGTGCTCCCTCAGCTTCAAATGGAGATATACCACAGTTACAATTCTGTGGTAGTCTCACCACCAAAGGTTCAAAAACAAAATCCAACAGCACCCCGAAGCAGCCAGCAAACGCTAGAGACTTATAAGATATAAGGGTAAATCTTTGAGTCTATGCTTGAGGGGGCACTGAAGGACGCAAGGGAGGTAAAAAAGTATCAACAATCAATAGTGGTCAGCTCTACGGTTAAATAAGCCAAGTGTTGACAGCACATAAGTGCTGACAGTGTGTGTGTGTGGAAGTGTGTGTGTGTGAGTGAGTGTGATAGATTGCAACTTACAGTGAGCGCTTTTCTTGTGTACCATTGATTAAAGCATCTGTAACCACGTGTAGCCCTTCAAAATGTTTAACTTTCTAGTTGTCTTTTGTTGTTGCAGAATTTTCTGAACAACATAGCTGCTGATGACATGATGGCCTTCATTGCCCACATTCTGCTCTTCTTTCAAATGACCTGTGTCTTTCCACTTCTCACCTTCATTCTGCGCTCCCAGTTCTTCTGGCTGTCTTTGGCAATGTGGCCCAGGTCTGTATGAAGCAGTCTTTTCCACTGTCACAGTCATGTGAAAAGCGGATGAAGTTTGCGTTTTTGTGTGTGCATATATGAGTGTTAGACTCGGCCTATGTGTATAGCCCAGCAACGGGAACACAAGAATGTAAAGTCTGTGTCAAACCCAGTTCTTCCTGGCTGTCGTTGGCAATGTGTGGCCCAGGTCTGTATGAAGCAGTCTTTTCCACTGTCACAGTCGTGTGAAAAGCGGATGAAGTTTGCGTTTTTGTGTGTGCATATATGAGTTTGACTCGGCCGATGTGTATAGCCCAGCAAAGGGAACACATTAGAACGTAAAGTCTGTGTCACAGTCGAGTATCTTTCCCAAGAGCTCCCCTTTTTGACATTCAGTACATGTGACCACTTAGATAAGTGAGTGCAAGAGCAAATACTCACCAGTTTTGAAAATTGAATGAGCTTACTTTTTCAGATTATTCACAGACCTGGCAAAGTGTCACAATTAGAACAAAGGTAAAGGTCACATGCTGTCTTACCCACCATCTCCCCTTGCCTCGATTTTGCTCTTGGTTGTTCCTCTCTTTCGCAAATACAAATCAAGAATATGTCCTCACTTTCAAATTCTGTGTTGAACATGATTCGGATGTTATTTCATATTATTCACAGAACTAACAAAAGTCAGAATGCCTCAATACGCAGTGAATAAACAATCATGGAGTGCATAAACAGAGTTATGAAGATTCCTGTGTTTTGTTTGGGTTATGCAACAGGACAGTTTTCGTACAGCTTTCCTGCAAACGTGCTTTATTGTGACCACAAACTGGTCAGGTGACAAAACAAGACATGCAAGATTAAGAACAAATCTTTCTCTTGCACTTGACTGATTGAGGAAACGAGTACTGTGACTTAGGCTATTGTATTCAGAATGTTGATTCACATATCATTGATTAGAGTGGGGCTGTCTTGTTTAAGTCATTGAGTTTTTAAACCTTTCTTAATTTGATCTATTGTTTCATGTAGATGTGAAACACTGATCTTTGATTAAACTATGGTCAGATGGGATATTACAAAGCAACGAACTTTGATTAGATCTATTGTTTCATTGATTGAGGAAACGAGACTAACTGTGGGGTTAATGATTTTGAAGCAGTAGTTCTGTTTTGAGTTAGCATGTCTATTTTAGCTTTTGTTCACACTCGCCCTTGTTTGATAAAGTTTGAAGTTACTTTTTTCACATTTCTAGTGTTTCTGTTGTTGTTATTTTACCATATGGATGATTTATTGTTTACTCCTTGTCATATTTTAAGTCAGATTTTTAAATGTATGCTCCCAAGTCACTTTTATCTTTATACTCACTTGCTTTGTGTTTTTCTAATTCAATCAATTTTGGATCAGCATTTTTTCTCTTTCGATATTGTGCTTTACATAATGAATAAAACCATGATTGCAAAGCATGTAATGACCACTGTGCAGGGTTGCTTTGTCCGCCATGTGGTGATGTGGCTTGTACTGTTCTTTCTTGGCTGAAATGCGTAGCTATATATGGACTTCTAGCTTTTTTTGCTTCATTTTCTTCAGCGTGGTCAGATTATCAGATTATCAGGAAGTAACAGTTTCTTTTAATTAACCATTCATTGTGTCCTGTTCCAGCTTCAAGCATGTGATAGCGCTGACAGTGGTGTTTGTTTGGCATCTGCATCCTCTTTGCCATCTTTTTACCACATATTGGGCGAATCATCGGGTGAGTTTTTAGGTGGAAATATGTTGAGCATTGAATTTTGAAGTCATGTTCAGGAAAAGGTGTGAACTGTAAAAAAAAAAAGCCATGGATGAGAGCTGTTCAGCATTGAAACTGAATTCAGTTTCGCAACAGCATGTGGACTCATTGGATAGTATGTGCTGGCGCTGATCTGAAGATGCATGCTCTCTCACAGTGGTTTCAAGAAGAAACAGTTCTCATCAGTGTGGGGGTTAGTTGATGAAGTCCAGTGTGTAGTATATTAAATCAGAACAAGGACTTTGGGGACAACCACTGTGATTCAGCAGCAGCGCAGTGTCTTCTCTAGCAGGTTGCCTAACATTGTCTTTGGACTGCCAGTGCTGGGGCTTTGCAAAAATGCTCTATAGTACGCCCAGGGAGGTACCTGAGATGAGACAGCCGAACCAAATGCAAGGATCTGTTGATGCCTTTGACTGGTGTGTGTTCAAAAACATGCCATTGTTGGTTGGTCCCTTTCACTGGATTCTTTCTATCTGTACATACAGAATACTTTTCATGAGAGCCTCTGCTTAAAAAAAAGAAAGAAAAAAAAACAAAACAAAAAAACGCCAATATCTGTAGATACGTTTCATGTGAGTCTGTTAAAAAAAAAAAAAACATGTCAAGGTCTGTTTATGCCTTTTGCAGGAGTTTTGCATTATCTGTTATTGCCTTTAACAGACACCTTGGGTGAGAAAAAAAATCATTGCCCCAAAGTGTACACCAGCTTTTCCAACATCCTGTACTGGGTTCAGTACTGTCCTCAAAGAAAAGGGACCCCTTGAAAGGCTTTTTCCTCCCTGCCAATTGCTAGAGGTATAAACCGGATCTCCCCTTTTGTGTTTTAACTGTGCAGTGCTCCAACAACCGTGTGTTCCCACCAATGAAAATTGTCAGAGGGTATGTAAATCCGCCGCTACTTTTGTAGCTAGGAATGTTGACACTGTGAACTGGTTTCAATCAGTCAAGGTAGACCAACTGACGTCAGAGGAAGAACAAGATTACCAATGTATACATTCTTATTTTGCAGAGAGTAATATGTGTTAAGAATGCTTTCCATCTAACCAGTATGTTTCGCATCAAGGAGGAATGACTCCCCATCCAGTCATTGAGAGTCATAAGTCTGAGCTTATTTGAAGTGAAATGCTTTTCTTTTCTATTGAGATTGGATTAATAAAAAGAAAACACAACTTTTCTGGATGAAAAATGCCTTCAGACCTAAGCCATTTCCTTCCCAGGGAAAGAGTGATTAGGAAAGCGAATCTCACCCACACATCTCAAATTTTATTCGAGGTCAACATTTCTTTTTTTTTTATTTCATTGAAACCTCGGATGTGTCCAGTGTATTATTTTAACCTATTTCAGAGTAAGTTGCTAAAAGAAGATTGACCCTATGGCCTGGGCCCCTCAAAGGAAACTCCAAAAAAGATCAATGTACAAAGTAGAAATGATAATCAACATTTTCAGTGCTCTGAAATGCACATCTGAAGTTGGAAGGAAGTTGTACAAGGGAGATAAGCATGAAAAAACAGTCCTGATTGAAAATAAATTGGACTTGTCAAAGAGTTGGACCACACTGATTATCAAAAATTACGTCACAGGTTGGCTGAGGCATTGGCCATCTGTTTTCGACTTACCTTACTAGTTGTCCAGAACAAGTCAAATGAAAAAAAATTTTTTCGGCTTTGTAGAAGTCAGTCCTTTCCAACGTAACAATAGTTCACAGAAAACCAGAACACTATGGTGCAGTGGTTAGAATTGCTGATTTATGACCAGAATATCAAGGTTTTGATTTGACCAATCATGGTCTTGATTAACTAGCCACTTGATCCCTGTGGATTGCTGGTGCTGGGGCTGCAGCGGGGCTGACCAGGCTGTGGTTATGGAGGGGATGTCAGAATGAACGGCGTGGGTTCACTGCGTCTGAGGTGGCGCAGAGGTTGGGACAGCAAAAAAAAAAAAAAAAAAACCAAAAAAAACTAGCCTCTTGAGTCCTGTGATGAGTTGAAATGGAAAGACTGTTCCACACAGACAGGGTCAACCATTTCATGACATGATAGGACTACACAGATTCATGATCAGCACTGTAGGTGTTTGAATCGTCCACATCTGTGTTGATGTCAGAAACATGAAAAGAAGTTGAGAATACAACTCTGTAGCACTTCAAACCAAAATAGAGTTCCATTGCGCTATTGCCATCATTGTCTTCAATAATAAATCACAAAAAAAGTTGCTCATTCTGCATCGCTCGCATCCTGCTCTCAGTGTGACTTCAATGTTAGCTTTCCACACTGCTTCCATTTGTATATCTGTGTTGTTTTAGTCTTCAGTGTTGACAAATAAATAGGAACATTGATGATCTTCTCTCCAGGGCAGACAGCCCATCAGGTAAGTTCTCTATGACTAAGCAATTATTGCTGTCAAAAAAGTGCATCAATTAAACAATAGTTAGGGCTGGGTTCCAGAGTGTTGCAGTTGTGCTGCAGCACAGGTTGTCATTGTATGAAATGTGATGGTTTTCCTACCAGCTTAGCTAGAGAATGATCATTGGTCATTTCTATCCATACCATTGTCCAGCAGAATCATGGTATGTCACCTTTTGCAGGTTTGTGGGAGCATTTTGCGGCCTTGCCTATGCCATCGCCTTGCCATGCTGTGCGTACATACAGGCACAGAGGAAGAATGGAACCTTAACAAAGATCTCCCTGATCGGGCATGGTGCTCTCGTCGTGATTGGTGTTTTAAATTTCATTGCACAGTTTCTTATCATCGGCAAGACGTGAGCAGGAACACTGTACCTGTGAAAAAGCTTTGAAATCGGAGTTTTATTTCTATATAACTCCAAGTATTAATTGGTGTAAAATACGGTTTAGCAATGTATGCTGGGAAGATGAGAAATCATTCCACAAAACAGTTTTTAAAAGGAACATCAAGAAATTCTGTTATTGCGTGCCTGGAAAACATTAAAATTCCATCCTCAGAGCTGTAGTTCTTTAAGCCACTGGCGACATTTCAGACAGACTTTGCCAAAGTGAGTGTACCCTCGTAAGAGCAGACCTCACCTAGCCACATCAGCATTTCTCCATGCCTGAGCGCATTCAGTGTCAAGGAATGCTTAAAGAAGCTTGAAGGTATGATCACGCAGTCACATGTTACCCACATCTTCTGTTTTCTTTATCCACAAGAATTTCTTGTTCTTTCTTCTTTCTATGCTGCTGTAACATATTGTATGCATTCCTGCACGTTTGTGTGTGTGTGTGTGTGTGTGTGTGTGTGTGTGTGTGTGTGTGTGTGTGTGTGTGTGTAGTAGCTAGTCACAAAATATATTTAAGTCTTTACAAGCCTGCAGGTTGTGAATGGTCATAGCTATTTCTGTCATAGGACATTGAGGCAGTGTACTGACATTTTTACTGGACATATTTTGTCAGTTATTACCCTCTGACATATGTGGCAATGCTCTGTCACAAGTTTTACTTGGCATAATAGTTACATATCTTGTATAGGGCATTGGTACTATACAGAGACTCCTTTTTTTTCAATGTTCTTGTTTGCCTATCTGCTGTTGTCAGCCAGCTATTTCATGAACCTGAAATGAAGTATTCTGTCAGTATCGGTATATCTGTGCTGACTGCTTATTACAGTAGTTGCTGTAAGTTGCATTGATGAGCTGCTGACACTCTACCAGCCAAATTGTATGTTTTTTCTTTTTTTTTTTTTTTGCTTGAACAGCTTGGTACCTAGGTACACTCGGCAATCGGCCTCCTTTCTCTCAGCATGCCTCTGTTGTCGAGCAATGTTGAAGTAACTGATCACGAACGGTCGTGTTCTTCTCTCATGACTGAGAGTGAATGTTTTGACATATACATGTGTACCTCCCAGCATCCTGGCATTATTTGTAATGGAACAGACTGACAAACAGAGTTTCTAAGAGGAAAGATGACAAACCTTAAAAGGATGATGGTTGTTGAAATAAAACAGTGAATGTTTTGAGCGATACAACCTTCTTCAGCCTTCTACCACCGTACTTAAGAAGGAATGCTACAGGTGGCACCATTGCCAGAAATGTTTATTTTTCAAGCAGCTGTCAAGCAACATCACAACCAGCAAAGCTTCAATACTGGAACAGATACCCTCTCAAACACATTCAGTCAGTTAAGGTCTGCAAGCATCATCTGACCTCATCAATTTCACCTCTGACACTACCCCCTTTCACAACATAGTCTGTCACATATGTGATCTTCCGTAACAGTTCTTCTGCATCCTTCACCCAGTATAGCAATAGCAATATAACGTTGGGATATAAAATCTCACCCTATGGACCAGCTACCACATTCAGGTCAGTTTGACCCTTTTTCCCCTAGGTTGCTTTAGTTTCAGTTCACATCTGCCGTTCTCTTGTGTTTATCGCTCCACATGTTTTGGACACTACATAGTCTACTAAATTCGTTATTGAATTAGCTTCCATGAAAGCGCGTGTAGTGCTATTGTATAGTGAAAGACAAATCATGGCCATATAAATCATATATCCAGGAAGAGATACCAAGAATAGATCAGTTTCAATCTTTCAGCTGTCTTCTCTCAATAATGTGGGCAGAGTCCCCAGTTTTGTCTCATGGGCAGTTCGAGGGTCTAGATGTGTACTATCGAATCTTTCAAACTACTGTGTTAATCCGTGGGCTGTCTTCCAGATCAACCATTACTTCACCTTTTCAAGGTTTTTCATATTTCTTCCTTTTTTGCATGTTTCTTGTCTTTAAGTTTATTTAACTGTTCCCATTTTGCCAAGTCAGATTCCTCTTGTAATGATTTATGGAATTCAGTTTTACTCAATTTAAATCTGTTGTGAATTTGTATATAACTTTTGTTTGAGGGCATTAATTCATGTGTGATGTGTGTGTGTTTGTGCACTTTAAATCAGGATCATAGCTTATGGATAGTCATACAGGAAAAAAAAAGTATTGGCTGTCCCTGTAATATGGATTGAGGTATTTCAAAAACAGCAAGTCTTTGGATCTAGGGAATTAACACTTTTTGATTTTGTTGGGATATGATTTCCATCTTTATAGCATGCCAAGATAAAAATGTACATACACAGTTTATTCCAACTTTTTCTTTTTGATGTGATGTGTGTGTGTGTGTGTGTGTGTGTGTGTGTGTGTGTGTGTTTTTTTCAAGGGTTTAAAAAAAGTTTTGTCTCACTTGAACCCAGGACAGGGGAGGGATACGAAATTGATACCTCCAAGCCATGGAATATGTGTATGTGTGTGTACGATACTGAACAAATTTTTTATATATATGTATACATATATATATATATATATATATATATATATATATATATGTGTGTGTGTGTGTGTGTGTGTGTGTGTGTGTGTGTGTGATGAGAGCATACTTTCTTATATATGCATGTTTTGTATGTTATGCTATTATATAACTGGCCAGTTGATGCTCCTGTATGTTTACTGTAATATATGAGATTACATGATGTTCACAATGGTGCTGCTGAAATGACATAATGACTAAGATTTGCTACCTGTTGTATATAAATATATTTAACCATTATTGCATTTTTTTTTGTGAATCAGGCTTGACTGACTGAAGACTGAAAATGGTGATCAAGTTTATTCTGAAAGGAAGTTCGGGGGGGGGGGGGGGGAGGGGGTAACAGTACAGTATGAAATAATCAATAGAAATTCTTGTGTGCTTTTACATAGAAAAGAGGAGGGAAGAAATATGTGTAAATACATGTATATATGCTAATAGAAGTTCAAACCATTGGTGGCCACTACACAGACTCAAAGGTTCACAGGTTGATGCAGGACATGCAAAAATGGAAATGATAAAACCTGGGCTCAGATGCCTTTTAATCTCCACACATAGAGTGAAACAAGCATCAAAGTCTGTCCCATTTGAAATATGGAAACTTAAGAAAAAAAACAGACTTGTATTTAAGGTAAAGGGGGTATGAAAAGTAAGTAATCCTTCCCCAGTGAGCGCTCTGCTAGGTTTGTTGTGCTTCCAAAGTGAAGGTCAGCCAGGACCAGCAAGTAACATCTGTTTCACTCTCTGAAGAGCTCATGAGGCTCGCTACTGGATCTTTCTTACCTGCTGATGAGAAGCATTGCCAAATAAGCAAAAAGAAACTCACCAAAATTAGTAGTTCCCTCATGAAAAGTGTTTCAAAAAAAAACGAACACTGGAGCACTCAGTGATGTGGGAAATGGCAATTTTTCAATGAAATTGTGGATTCAAATCAAGCTGAAAATCAAAAGGTGTAAATGTAAAAGGCGCAGACTATGGTGGTAAAAAACTGGGGCTAAAAAATCCTTAAAGATGAAAGCTTGTTGTAAGAAAACCCCAAGTTTAAAACATGGACCTGGCATCAGAAACTTGAAGGTCTCACAGGGTAATGCAGACCATGCACACACTGAAATGACACTGAAATTATGATAAAACATGCACCCAGATGCCTTTAGTTTCTAGTCAGGAAGTGGAACAAACATCAAATCCATCCCAGTTCAAATGTTTAAAAGGTGCCTTTTTCTTTTTTTTTTTTTTTCTTTTTTTTTTTTTTTTTTAAGAGAGAGACTTTTCATAGATTCAGACCTGACTTTGGAGAGTTTCGTTTTAGCCTATTGGAACTGCTTCTCATCAGTGGGTCACCAGGATTTAGAAGAAAACCAAACGAGCTATTCACACCTAAACACCATCGTTTTTCTGGTCCTGCTCACTTCCAATTGAAATAACATTAAAACTAACACAACATTAACTAGATAAGGATGTCTTCTCCTGCCCTCTTCCCAGTAAAGGTCTTTTTTTTAAAAAAAAAAAATTAACTGGTGCAAGCTCGATGAAGACTTTGTTTGGGGATGTTCTCTCAGATTTGACAGTTCAGTTTTTGAAAGAAATCAAAGTTTTTAAGAACATTTGATTTTAACCTGAGTGTGACAGATTTGCTTTCTGCTGGTCTTTTGATGTAAATAAATAACTGGTATTGACTTTTAACTTTTGCATTTGAATTCTTGTTGTTCTTTTTTTTTTATAGTGTTTCAGCCCTGATAAGCCTTTTGTGGTTGGCAGGGCTTAAAGCATCATGATTTGCGCTGGATTATTAGACATTTATTTTCACAGTGAATTACCGTTAATCCATCTGTGGGATTCCCACTTCACAAGGGAAAACATTCTGTGATAGATCATTTCTGTTACATTGTGATACCAATTCAGATATCTGACATTGTGATACCAATCTAGACCTCTAGAATTACCCTTCTCTATTTTGACCAGTGACCAACCAGTTTAGACCTTTGTAGAATTACCTTTTTTCTGTTCTGACTAGCGACCAACCAGTTTAGACCTCTGTAGAATTACCTTTTTACCTGTTCTGACTAATGACCAACCAGTTTAGACCTCTGTACCTTTTTTCATTTCTCTATTCTGACAGTGACCAACCAGTTTAGACCTCTGTAGAATTACCTTTTTTCTATTACCTTTTTCCTGTTCCGACTAGCGACCAGCCTAACCATTGTCTATAACCCATTCCTTGTGGGTACGAAACTTTGGGGAAAATAGTTGCAAAAGCAGTCCCTTGGCAATCCAGTTCTTTCTTTTTTTCTTTTTTAAACAACCCTGACTTCCATCTGACTATCATTACAGCCATTTTTATTTTGCTGTTTTTGTTATTTCAAGCTGTCAACTAGAACATTTCTTTGAATGTATTCAAATTCATATTTAACTCGAATGTGGTGGTCTGAATGTGAATTTTGTTATTCTCTGCATTAGAACAACCATGTTGTTATGATAAATTCCAAGCATTTTCACGTTTTCTGATGTTTTGATCGATTGTGAGCATGACCTCTTTTATAAATAACACTATATTATTATTTCCGCTGATTGATTGTGAGCATGACCTCTGTTATAAATAACATTGTATCATTATTTCCGCAAAGGCATCTCCAAATTTGTCAAACAAGGAATTTCTGAGCATTGAAAGGTCAGATGAAAACTGTTAACCCCCAAAAGGGGAAACAACCGCCACTGTTGTATGGGGGAAAACATGTTCAGTTATGAAAATGTTAATAGAATGAACTGTCCTGTCCCTGGATTCTTGCACGCTCCGACTCTCTCTCTGTAAGTGTGTGTACGCACTTGTGTGCCAACTTGTTCACATGTTTGTGTTTATTGCATGTTGGTAGGTTTACCTGCTCTTAGAGACCTATTTTTCATGACATTTTCAAGGTTGTTCAGAGATCCACTTTGTGTATCAGAATTTATGTGGTGCGTGCCATTACCTGGTTGATTAATGGACATTTCATGCTTCTTAATTAACATTTTAAACTTTAGTTCCTCATTTCCCAATTGATTTTTCATCCCCTCACCCAGAACACCTGATCTGATTCACCTCCCTGCTCATCTCATCACCGTCCCTTTGACATAAATTTGAAAGAAAAAAAAAAAAAAAAAAGACAAAATTTTTTTTTAAAAAGAAAAAGGAAAAAAGAATCCCTTGCTTTTTGACAAGTCTTTCGAAGTGAGGAACGAAAAACGATTTACACAACAAAAGTTGTCATGACAGTATGTACAGGTCAAATACTCTTCACACAAAGCTTATAAAGTTCTACAAGTGTATGCAAGTCATAAATGAAAGTCTTTCATTTGAAAATGGAAAAGTTGACAAAAGTTTTTGTATCATGCAACCATCTCATCTCATTTCCCCCTCTTTATCTGTTTTTCCAAAATGTCAAAGGTAGTATTGTATCAAAATGTGTAACATCATTGAAATTGTATGTTTATTTAACTGTCCATGGTTAAAGAAAAGTGGTGTGTGTGTGTGTGTGCGCGTGCTGGAGTAGTTCTTATGAATGCCAACACTTACAAAAAATGTGGGTCTTGCAGTTTATAATGAAAACTTTGCATATGCACATACATGTTGATTTTTACAACTGCCAGTCTGCAGGTATTGTCTGCATCTGCATTTCATATGGAAGTAAGGTTATATGGTAGTATTTTGTGCATAATGTCTGAGGTAATATCACACCAATTTTATTATTGCCATGTTATGTTGTGTAGAATCAGTGATAGTCTGGTTGAGGCCCAGCCAAGTATTCTTTAGGCAGGTGTCTGGGCCGGTTTTATCGTTGCATTGCAAGTTAATCGAATCTGTCATAATTTAGCCGTGGTCTGACCAAGTTTATAGGCATGTTTTACAGTTTTTTTTTTTTTTTCAAATTGCTTTGTTTCTTGTAGGGACTGTGATAGTTTGAAGAAGGTCCAATCAAGTTTATAGTTATCCATGCTCTTTTAAATCTGTCATTGCATTGTTTAAATGTACAAATTGCAATAGTTTAGCGGAAGTCCAGTTACATTGATGTGTGTTTATGCTTATTTCATTATTGCATTTTGTAGTTATAGAAACTGCGATGGTTTGGTAGGGTCGAGTGAAGCTTAAACATTCCTGTGCTGATTTTTATCATATTTTTTAGCTCTAGAACATGTGGAAGGTTAAGATCCAGTTACGTTCTTAATAGATTCACATAGTTCAGCTGTGTTTATCATTCAAGATATCATATTACTTGTGGTCTCTTCATTAGTTCCCTGTGATTATGTTTGCTTTTTATTCTATGCTGCTTATGATTTCTTCCATAATACTTTTTACCAAGCGCTTTATTTCAGCTTATTACCACTAGTTTTCTTAGTGCACTGATTTCAGATAAACATATGAAAATTATACATGTAAATAGAGACTCTCCCTAAACAATGTAAGTTCACCGTGTGAGATGGGTGAGTACTTAGAGAATATCTTTATTCAAATTTCACATGCTTTATTGATGGTTTTAATTTTTTAGATTGTTTAAAAGGGCACCCGCAGATGCTGAGAAAACAATTGATATTTTCAGTTTCTGAATACTGTTTGTACATAATTTCTTCTTGTGTGTGTGTGTGTGTGTGTGCGTGTGTGTGTGTGTGTGTGTGTGTGTGTGAACAAAACCTGTTACAAGTTCCCGCTAACTGAGGAACATCCCCTCATGTGTTTTCTGATCTGCTTGAGTTAGAGCACCATGTGGAGGGGGGACCCTTTATCAGAAAAGACTAGAAAGGAAAAAGCAGGCTCTTACATGTTTTGTTTCTCTCAGCAGTTAGCAGTTATGGTTAGAAAGCTTGGAAGAGTCCTCTCAAGAAAGAACAGCCGTCACTCACTTTGGTGCAGTGACAAACTGTGCCTCGCTAGTGTAACATGCCAGAGAAACAGAGTACCCTTGCAGTGTCTGTACTGTTTTCCCCCTCCTGCTTCCCTTGCACACAGCATTTTACACACACAAACACAGACACATAGTGATAGTCAGTGACTTACTGTTAGCATAAGCTAATCACTCAATATTTTAAAAATAAACTCAGAAATATGCACTGGTAGATGAGATGCTGTCATAACAGATTTTATGTAAAGAATATTTTTGTTATGATTAAAGTCCCTGCTGTCTCATCTACTAATGTATTCCATGAAGGTTATAAAAATTATGCTTTCATCTGCATCTGTTGGTTGGTTAGTTTGCTGTCAACAAGTTATCCAAAAACTAAATGTCAGATTTTTTTTTTAAAGAAATTAGTGGAGAGGCGGAATGTGGTCGAAATAGAGGATATGGCCCAAAGACAAACTTGCTAATTTTTTTTTTCTCAACATTGTAAGATGAGCTTTTTTTTTTAAATAAATAAACAGCAATTCATAGACTTCTTAAGGAAAAGAAATGCATGAATCTAAAAACACAAGGAAAGGATCACAACACCAGGCCTATTAGACTCTATTAGCTCACAAGATTTAGCATGGATCCAGAAGACATCCTGGATTGAATGTGCAAAATAACATAGGGATAAGGGATATTTGTTCAGTCAGCAAACAGTGACAAATTTAGGAAGAAATGCGCTGCTACCAGCAGAGTTATTATTAAGACAAAGAGGATTTTGACGGATCTGTTAGAGTTTGGGAGATGTATTGTGGGAGACATGATCGCTGCAGATAGATTTGATTAATTAAAGTTAAAAGGACTGTTGAACAATTGTGGAAGTCTGCATTCTACTAAACATTCTTTTAGTTGGCATGCATGCCAACAGAAAGCATGTGCGAGTCTGCTCTGTTCAATCCTATGTGTCTGATTCAGAGCCAGACTGCAAAAAGTTTTGTCAAAGCATTACATGAATGAATGAAATAAAAGCTTTAAAGCAAAAATCACTTAAATTTGATGTCTGTGTGCTTATCTAAGCAGAAGAGTGATTGAAATTGTGTGATTTATTTGCTTGATCATTGGTATTCACTGTGCCAGAGTGTCAGCCTTGTACATTTGTTTGCATTAGTGTAAGAGCTGAGTTTGTTTGCCTGAGAGTTGGAATTTGGATTGCTTATTTGAGTGTCAGGTGTTGATCTGCATGAGTGTCAACATTGCGAGTCTGCGAGACTTGTGAGTTTGTTTGCCTGAGTGTCAGAGGTAAGATTTTATTTTATTCACTTGAGCGTAAGGGTTAACATTTCAAATGAAGTTTTTCACTCTTGTTTTGTTTGCCAGATTGTCAGAGGTGTGAGTTTTGTTCGCCCGAGTGTTAGTTAGGGTTGTATGTTGAAATTAAGATTTTGTCTTTCTGACTGTCAGGGTTAGGTGTGGGTTTTTTTTTTTGTGTGTGTTTTTTGTTTTGTTTTTTTTTCTTGCCTGTGCCACAGTTGTGTTTTCTTTGCCTGAATGTCAAAGCTGTGGCTTATTTGCCCGAGTATCATAGTTTCTTTGCCAGATTGATAGACTTGAACCTGAATGAAGACCAGCATTGAATCTGTTTGCCTTAATTTCAGAACAACTTTTGGTTGTCTGTCTGTGAGAGACTGTTTTGCTTGCTTTATATATGAATTTTGTTTTGCTTGAATGGTGGAGCTGAAAATGCTTGTAAGAGTAACAAGTTTTGTGTGCTTAAGCGTTTGCATTAAATCTGTTTACTTAAGTATCCGGTGACTCCTTACTGTTGAACTGAGTCAGTATCATCTATTGACTCCACAAATGAATCATTATTACTATCCAACAACCCTTTACAGTCAATCAGAGGCATGACTATCCTATGAGCCTTTACAGTGGAATCAAGGCAGCACTATCCAGTGACCCTTTACAGTCGAACTGAGGATCATTATTCAGTGACCCTATACATTCGAACTGAGGCATTACTTACTAGTGGCTCTAACAGTCGAATTAGAGCATCACTGGCCAGTGATTCCTGACAGTTAAATTGAGGTACCACTATCCACCGACTCTTCACTGCCTAAATGATGCATCACTATCCATTGACTCTTAACAATCAAAATGAGATATCACTACACAGAGACTATTAACAATTGAATTGAGGCAACCCCTGCCAGTGACTCTTAAACAGTTGAACTGAGGCATCACTATTCAGTGACTCTTAAACAGTTGAACTGAGGCATCACTATTCAGTGACTCTCAACAGTGGAACTGGGAATTGCTGTACAGCGACTCTTTAACAGTTGAATTGAGGCATCATTATGCATCAACTCTTTAGAGGCGAACTGAGGCATCACTATCTAGCAACTTAAGAGTCAAACTGAGGCATCACTATCTAGCAACTCGTAACAGTCAAATTAAGTTATCATTTCCCTATGATTCTTAATGATTGAATAGAGTCAATCTTTGGCGCTATAGCTGAACTGAATTATCATCGGTTTACGATTCCAGTGTGTATGAACCTGTTCACTGTGTGTGTGTGTACATGTGCGTGTGTGTGTGTGTGTGTGTGTGTGTGTGTGTGTGTGTGTGTGTTGTGCACGGAAGTGTATATGCCTTCCCGAGGGTACAGGGTGTGAGGGGAATATGAGGGGTTCAAGAGATGATATTTCTCCTCTTGTGTCCCTTTCATGAGGTACCAACAGCAGGTTATCTGAATAACAAATGTTTATTATAATTATCACTAGAATAGGCACAGAACATATATTTTCAATGGCACATTTACTTAATCTATCACTCACTTTACTGAACAGACACAGAACAGGTATCTTCAACAGAACAAAGAGAGTTAATTTTTCACAAGTGAACAGGCATCAAATAAGTATATTTAACAACACATGAAGTTAATCAAAGATCCACAACAGAGAACAGGTAAAGCAACGATATTTTGCTATCAAAGAATATGTGGTTAATCAATTTCCTGGCAGAACGAAGTAAGATCCTGTTTGAACTGGGCCAGCTCTGTTTCCAAGGTAGCAACTCTTTCCAAACACGCGAACAGTTCGTGCACTTTTTCATTGAACTTTGCCTTGTTTCTCATAGGTGTTGTACATGTGCTGTTCTACAGCACTGTAGGTGCTTTCCACCTGTTGAGTGCAAACAACTGGTTATGACGACACATATGCAATACAGTTAGAAACGAAAATAGTGTATGTTAGCTACCACACAAGGATCATTTTTCTACTAGGTGCCATGGAAAGGTAATTGAGGGATTCTGATATCAGATATAATTAAAGGTCTTGAAAGAACTATTTTGCATCCAGTAAGGTTCTGCTCACATATCAATGCCCATACAATCTGGACAGGGAAGACTCCATCAGTTTCGTCCACTCCGTGGTGTCTTTGAAGCTGAGAGTGTTGCTCAAATTTTCTGATCAACTTTTCTTATGTAAATGTTTCTTTGACCTGTTAATTTCAAGGTACATCGGTGTGAAGTGAAGTACTATTTTGTCATGTGATCTCAAACAAAACTGATCTCTAAGAAAAAGAAATCCTCAAAAGTACAGTAAAAACTAGGGAAGTGATCTCATATTGAGCGGATTTTATCCCTTTGTGTCAAACTGACTGGGTTCTGATTTCTTCCTGAACTTACATGACTATGGTGAGTTCATGCCGTGCTCAATGTGTTTGTAGACTGAGTAAAATGAGGTTACATTTACGTTCAAAGCGTGTGTGTGTGTGTGTGTGTGTGTGAGAGAGAGAGAGAGAGAGCTTGTCAGTTCAATCACTGTTCATCTTTGATATGCACGCAGATTTCAGTTTGCTGATAGGTTTCTGTTTTCACTTGTTTGTGTGTGTGTGTGTGTATGTATGTATATGTGTGTGTGTGTGTGTGTGTGTGTGTGTGTGTGTGCACACGAGTGAATGTGTGTGTGTATGCATGTGTATGTGTGTGTGAAAGAGAGAGATTTAAATAGTTTTACTTCTGAGCAACTTCCAAATCTGTTTTGATTTCAGTTCTACTAACCTGCCTTATGTTTTAAGTTTTAACTGTGTGTGTGTGTGTGTATATGTGTATTTTTATATCTATCAGTTCATCTATCTATCTCTGTCTGTATTTCAAGCACAGGTTCAGATAGTTCCTCTATGTTTACTACTCTTTACATGATGATTTTCGGTTTTCTGCTGACGGCATTTCCATCTCCTTTTACTTTTTACCCTTCACTGGCTACTTTGGGGTTCTTGGTGGTGAGAATAGCACAGAATTACAGGCTGTGGTATATCTCCATTGGATGCCAAGGGTGGACCGATACAATCAGCCATACCCATTGCTGAGTCAAACTCGGCAGACAAAAAGTATATCAGCAGGCGATATAAATAGTTCTGTTTTGGAGGAGTACTATGATCACCTCCGTATGCTGGCAGTGAAAGATTTTGTATGTATAAAACTAATTTTTCACTTCAGTTTTCTTTCTCTCGCAAATCATCCCTTTTTTTCTCTCGCTTTTATAGTCTTTGGCAAATTGTTGTGATAATGGAGAAATTGTAAGCCGGCATTTGTTTTCCCCCAGCACAGATTTGCTCTCTCTCTGTACTTATCTATATGTATATAGTGAATATTTAGCAATTTGCCTATGTGGTGAGGGAAAACAAGTGTAGGTGATAATTCCTCCGTCATTACACTAATGACTTGCCGAAAAACTTAAAAGCCACAAAAAAAAGGACTTGCCGAAAACTTAAAAGCCACAAAAAAAGGGGGGGGTACGGGGGGGGGGGGGGGGGGGGGGGGGAGGAGAGAAAGGGGTACAGGTCAAAGAAACAAAGAAAATAAAGAATCAGGGTTTGTATTTTAAATACAAAACAAAGAAAATAAAGAATCCGGGTGTACGTCATAAACATAAAATTTTTCCCTAGCAGCATATGAGGACCATTAAAATCCATCTTGAAGACAGTGCCATTGTATCGGCTGCTCCTATAGGTCTTTTCGTCCGCTGGATCAGACTCGGTTGACTGTGATTTTACTCCCTCGGCATCAAATGGGGACATACGACTCTATAATTTTGTAATATTCTCGCTACCATGGGTTAAAAAAAAACAAAAAACAGAATGCAACAGCACATCAAAGCAGCCAGCGAAGGGTAGAAGTAAAATAATAACTAAAGTGCAATACAGAAATAAGCTGCTGAAAAACTAAAATAATGGAATAATCTGAATAGAATATTGTGGGAAATCTTTGAACCTATGCTTGAGGAACCATTTAGTATGCAACTGCAAGGGAAGTCAAAAGATGTCAACAGTCAGAGTGGTCCAAGCACTGTCAGTCACGTGCTGACAGCAGTTAAGAATTGTGCAGAACAGCCTTTACTGGGATCTCCCAGGAGATGCAATCTCTCATTCATTGACCAGACAATATGTTGTAGTGGGGAGAAACAAGTGTGGGCCAACATTTCCTCCATCAGATAGATAAATAGATAGAGAGAGAGATACAGACATGCGCACGCGTATGTGTGTGTGTGTGTGTGTGTGTGTGCGCGCGCGCGTGCACGCACATGCATGAGAAAGATGAATGGGGGATAGTTAGCAATTGTATACTGAAACCTCCCAATTAATACCTTCCAAAGAAAAAAAAAAATGCCCATTTGAAAGGCTTCTTTCGGTACCATTTTTCTGTCTGCACTAATTACTAGTTTTCCCTTCAAGCATAAACTCCATCATTTTAAAGTAATTTTACAAATCAGTGTGTGTGTGTGTGTGTGTGTGTGTGCGCATGATTTTGGGAGAGTTATTAATTAATAAGCTCCGTGGTGTAAACACCTGTGACATCAGAGTGGATTTCAGTTCTGCCAACAAGTCGGTGTCCTGTTTTCGTTTGTCATTCAGTCCACTGACAAGCTGTTGAGCCCTCTCACTGAGAACTGCTGTAGTGTCAGCTGAAGGTTTTCCAACTTCGGTTTCTCTGTTTGATGCCATTATCTGTAACATCACAAGGCAATCTCTATCATGTGCAAAATATGCGCATGTGCTTGCACGTATACACATATGCACGCATGCGCACGCACGCATGCACACACAGCACACGCACACGCACACACACACAAAAGTAAAGCATGTACACGTTGATGACACAAGTACACATAATGCCTAGAGAAGCTCTGTGACGATCTTACAGCAACGCAGTGCTCTCGGCAACGCATAATCAGCAATGAGGAGGAGAAAAAAAGACGAAAACCCAACAGCAATCCTTTAGACACTCCTCGAATCCTCTTGTCAAGAAACCATTTGGTCAGCAAAAACATGGGACACACCCAAATCGACAAAGAAACCCCTGAACAGCATCTCAGCAAGCATATTCTGACCTTCGCAGCTAGCAAAATGCTGCTGAAATCAGGACTTGGTGCAGCTTGCAGTACCAGATTATACGTTCAATGACAAGCCACCAACAGTGGATGAAGTAACGAAAAAAAAAAAAAAAAAAAAAAAAAAAAAAAACCTGGAGCCTAATCAAACCCTCGACCTAATGGTTCATTGGAATATCCTATCGGCCATATGGGAAAGGTCTCAGTGACTTTGAGTGAATCCAAAAGTCCAGTGACTGTGCATGAATCCATAAACCGAGATCAGCATGGAAGAATTTGATTATCTGCAACCAGTGACGGCAGCAGATGGAGTGTGCATTCTAAATGAGCGGAATCAAGTGTGACATCGACCTGTTCAGACCTACGTCACTCCCGAACGTTGAGACGACAATCTTCTTCTCCGTCATAGCAGCGTCGCTGACTAAGCCGGTACGTGCCTCACAGAAATACTTGCATGTGTCAGTCCAGAAAGCAGGCCGTGCAGAACTTGCCACGATGATTTGGGAAACAATCCGAAGAGCTAAGGTAGAGAAAAGGGACCTAAACGCGGTGTGGCTCAATCTGGCACGTATGTATGGATTAGCCTTACACAAAATGATGTAACTGGCATTTGAGATGTGCAATGTCCCAAAGAACAACAAAGACACGCTGAAAGGAATATACAACACACTGGGGAAAGCTGAACTAGCAACTACTGGGTTCCTGATTGACATAAACACGTACCTGTGTATTCCACGCTTTATGGCGTGAAAATATCCTCCTCTGAACATTTTTGGACTGCGTGACTTTAATGCTTTATCACAAGTCATTTATGCGTGTATTCACCCCTGCTTTATGATCATCACAGCTAGTGTTAACAACTGCTTATTCCTTGCGGGAACGTCCGTTTATATAAAGAGGTATCAGTAGCTTGTTTGAAAGCTGCTTAGGTTTTTTTTTCCTGTTGCCCCCAGACTTTGCCCATTAGGCACCTCGAAAGCATTCAACACAATAATTCTGCAGCTCATGTTTCGCGAAGCCAAAGAACATACACTGGAGTTTGGACTGGACCACTTTCACAACTGATGCCCAGTGAAATGGCTTCTTCTAAACAGCATAAGGTGCTTTGTAGATAGTACCAACTGATGGCCCTAACTCCCCTCTATTACTAAAAACAAAAATGAACTAAAGGAGCTGGTTTCTTTAGTGGGGGACAAAAGGAAGTTTGAAACGCTGAAGTCTCAGACTGCGTGGCTTTCCGTATATTGCTAGCTCTACTTTGATTACGAGAGAAGGACTACAACGTCTACCTGAAGGAGCTACCAATGAATATGCTATCCTCAATTTCTGTACCCTTTTAAGAGTTGAGAACGGGAGACGCCGCCCTTTACAATAGCACCGGGGTAGGGAGCCCTAAATTGGCTGTGCAGTTTCCCCAATAAGTTTTGCGTTGACAATGAGCAGTACAGGTTCAGCAGACGCAAAAATAGATACCAGATGTCCCCCGCAAGAGCCTTAATGGGTGACGCAATTTTAACAGTCCTTTTCCATAAAGAAAATGAAATGTGCAAAGCACTGACGCAGTCAGATAAAGACATGGAGCCTCTCACCTCCAAGAGGAAATAATATCTGAAACAACTCACGTTTACGATAGTACCAACCCATTTTAACACTGACACAAGAGTCAGTCAAACAGCTTAGTAAGATGGTATGGTGACTCCTTGAAAGACACAGAGAAGGGAAACGAAACCCAACAAACAGCGAGATAAAGCTTTCCAGTAATACACCGCTGTGGCGTCCCTGACGAATACGAAGTCTGTTGCCTGCTGTTTATATTGGTCTCAAAGCTCATCTGGCCTCCGATATTGTTAATACACCATATCAGCTCTACTAAGTACAGTGGAATCAGTGGAGGCCGAAATCGCTGAACAAATAAACAAGCAAACGTCAGAGTTCCACAGTCACTGACGTTGTGCCATAATGTCGCTAAGCAAAGCCGAGCCCATGAATACCATTCTCGAGGAGCACAAAGTCGTCGGGAAAAAAAAAAAAAGTTACTTACCAAGCTTGAGGACTCGTGACTCGTGAAATAAGGCTGTGAAATCAATTCAGCCAAAGCTGAAGACTAGCACTAGCAGAAAATGTGAAGTTCGGCGGGTAGTGGACTTGGCAAGGCAACGGTCGTGGAATAATAGAACACATGCACCCCAACAGGCAGGGATTCTGATCAACAGAAATGAAGTGATGGTTAAGGCGAAAGGGAAAACAAAGAAAAATATTCAACACAAGAACTGTAGACAGAACATGATGCCTTAAGAATGCAGTCCAGCAAGACTAACTGGGGCAATGGACCACATGGGAAAGCACACTCCAAAAAAGTCTCAACTGAAATTAAATCTGGCTCCCTCTTTAGGATCAGCTTCGTCCTCAGACCAGTTGATCACCTCACGCCCTTCGAACACACTCCAATTAAAATGGTAAACAGATGAAACGATGACCACGTGTGTCCATTCTGCCTGGTAAACAGTCAGTTAAATGTATCTTGAACTCATGCAAAGCAGCGATAGTTCAAAATAGATATATATGGGGTATACCAAGTGTCGTGTGATAAGAAATAATAAGCAATTAGCAATTAGTACTGCCATAGCACGTACGGCCGGAGGAAGTGCCAACAGAAGCTACAGCAACACTTCAGTTCTGCTCGGCAGGAGGCAGCTAATCACAGCCTGGAACAGTTGTGACATCCAGAGAGCGGAACGGGGTTTGAGGGATATCTGGGAAAGCGCAACGGCCCTTCCACACTGAGAACGTAAAAGCCACCCACAAATCATCAAGTACAGCGGCATGAGACTTGATAGCACTCCACTCAGGTTCATCAGAGCAAATGACTAATTGAAGTCACTGTGTCATATGAAAGCAGAATGGCTGAAATTCCAATTGCAAGGCTGAGAAGTATGCCTGTCTAGCCCAGCAGTTTATGTGGCCTCCAAGCAAACTCTCCTCCATGGTTGGAGAAATGGAGTTTGAAGGTGCATGTGCCTGTGTTCTCAATGTTCTCGATTTCTGTTAAGAGGGCCTGACCTCTGAAAGCAATGGCAGAGGCAGTCAAAAATGTTTCGATTTTCCAACTGTCAACAAGAATTTTAGCGATAGCCAGGAGGGAATGACATCCGTCAGAGGGCCTCGGTGACTTGGCATTCAGGGGAAAAAAGTCATAGTTACAGTAAAATGGCACCCAAGAGTAATCAGGAACTGGATGTATATATGAAGTCCAACTCAAATAGCCATATAGGTCCTACATACAAAAATCGTCATGAAAGTCAGTTCCATATTCCTATCAAATAAGTAGCGGGAACAAGTGCAAGTAACCAGTGCTAAATCCTTATTACTCATCCTGTATACAAGTGTTACATTTTGCTTAACAGAACTGAAAACTGACGACAATGTCCCCACTTATGCCAATAAAATCAGCATGAAGATAAAAGACCTCAACACTGGAGACGAATTAGCTCATGACTGAAGACAACAAAATCATGATATGAGACTGACCTTCGTGTAGCTCATCTCACCGACCAGGCTTGAAAAAGGCATGAAAGGAATTTCAAATGATCTAAGATTCATTTTTCATTCATTATTATTTATAACTGCCAAAATGACATATAATGAAAAATAAACACCGTATTGATTATATACTACATACGTTAGGCGTTTGGTAGTTCTTTTTGTTGCATCTTTATGGCCACGTAAAAAGTCTGATTACATTCTTACCACAAACATTTCAATTTGGTTAGAATTCTGCGAACGCTTGATTTATAATTCATAGTGACATGGAGTACCAGAGGTACTCTAGTCTTTATCGTGACGAGTAAACTCACTGCCAGGGGTTAATGTCAATACACTTGTTCAACTGGCACAAATCCTCGGATGTCATTCATATAGTCAGCTAGAATAAATTTTATGTAAAACGAAGACAAATGTACTTTTCTCTGAAACTTTGTAGAAATATTTCTTGAGTCTGTTCTTGTTACAATGGTCTGGCTGATATTGACAACTTATGTCGTCTGCTTTAAAGTTGGGGACTGTTCAGTGATCTCCCCTGCCACACAACTATCCAGGCTGTCGCACGCACACACACAAAAAAAAGCAAGTGGTTTGCGATCGCATTGATAATATGACAATCATAATTATGTAAAAATCAACATGCATGTAACTGAATATAAATGAACGTGTCCTCATGCTGGAAAGGAACCCTTCGAGCAAACTTTATTGCCTATAGCTTTATGCACAGGTGGCGCTGCGAAGAAAGCAGTACCCCCATGTGTTTTGACAGTGCAACCCACCAAGCTCGGTGGCAGACGAAAACATCAGAACGGAGTTGGAACCAAAATATCGAGTTGTCAGTTTGCTGGGCGGAAAATGGCCGGTGTAGTACTTGAAACACTCAGCACTAAGAAACTGTCTATCTTAGTTTTAACGCTGTTTCTTGGATTGATCGCATTTTTTTCTTGTTGGAGGTCTGATCGGTAAGTTTGCGAGTTTGGTCAGTCGAATAGCACTGTGGATAGAATCTCGAATCGTTCTGAGGATGGGATGGGAGTGACTGACGGAGGGGATGGGTGCATTTCCTTAGCTTATCCAGTCGGCCGAAGCCAAAGGAAGGGGTGCGCCACATTAAATGGCAGTGTTACTTAAGGTTCCACACAGTCCGAAAGTCTTAGTTTATTAAAGTCCGTTTGTGTTGGGCTGGGAGAGATGCTCACATTTAGTTTATAAACTCCGTTTGTGTTGGGCTCCCAGGGAGAGATGCCGTCACATTTAGTGTGGTCGGCGTTTATAAACTCCGTTTGTGTTGGGCTCCCAGGGAGAGATGCCGTCACATTTAGTGTGGTCGGCGTTTATAAACTCCGTTTGTGTTGGGCTCCCAGGGAGAGATGCCGTCACATTTAGTGTGGTCGGGGAAAGGCAGGGGGGAAGAGTGGTGTGAGTGGGGGTTGGGAGAGTGTGTGTGTGTGTGTGGGGGGGGGGGGGGGGGGGGGGGGGGGAGGTAGAGAGGACGCACAAATAAGACTGTCACTGTGAACTTAATGAATATGAATTTTAACTAGAAGTTAAATCCTATTTACAAATGTAGATAATGAGCAGATCCCATGCTCCACACTTGGAAGGCGCATTTATGATAATAAACATATACTTGGGATGTACCCATAAGTTTTAAGAGTTTCAGGTTCAGCTCTTGAGTGCATGTAATGATAATTAATATAAAAAGTTTTACTTGTTTTATGGCCAGTTATTTGACAATTATGTAATTTTAAAGAAGTGTTTAAGTAGTAATCACTTCTAGGGGTGAGACAGATAGTCACTGACTCAGACATTTGAAAAGGAGCCCAAAGCCAGACTGAGGTCAGTGACAGAACTAGTAGATCTTGCCAGCTACCCAAATCAGCAGCCTAATATTGGTAGCCATTTCCTGTGATCAGTGTTGAACCAGTCTTAAGTATTGAATACTCTTACGATGGAAAAGCAGGGGAATCATTTGAGGTCTATCAATTTTGCCATTTTTGTGTTCACTTAACATTCTGAAGTAAAAGTAGGATGAAGTTTGAATGATTTTATGAAACTGCTACATTAGTATTTGCTGACAACTATTGCTATAGCTGAATTTATGTCAGTTCTGCTGCTGGTTCAAAGTATCCACCTCAGCTTTTCTCCTTTCTGATCACATTCAGCCTTACTCCTTTACACACACACACACACACACACACACTCATACACACACACACACACACACACACACACACACACACACACACACACACACACACACACACCAGGATAAGTAAATATCTACATCTCTCACCACCCATCCCAATCTCCCCCCTTGCCCCTAGCACAGTCCCCTCTCTCTCTCTCTCTCTCTCTCTCTCTCTCTCTCTCTCTCTCTCTCACACACACACACACACACACACACACACACACACACACACAGAGATGCGCACACACACACATATAATTATGCACGCACACACACACACACTCAAACGCATACATATGCACACACGCGCTCGCGCCCACGCACACACACATGTACACAGGTACACACACACACACACACACACACACACACATACACACACACAGGTGCACACACACATATAATTATGCACGCACACACACACGCACTCAAACACATACACATGCACACACATGCGCACACGCACACACACATGTACACGCATACACACAATTTTTTCCACCCCCTGTCCAATAACACTTATAGTGAATAGATGTTAAACTAAAGAACTAACACACATGCACACACACACATACACGCATACTGAATGATCACTGTTTTTTTTTTTCTTCCAGCTCCAGCTCCCTACAGCACAATAGTCTCTCTTCCCATTGCCTGTATAGACAGAGATGAAGGCCTTCACAAAAAGCCCTTTATTCCAAGGGGCCTATACAGCTGTGACAATGTTACCAATGTGATCGATGATCCCAGAATTGATACAGAAGAGATCAGCGCCAATCAGATTGTATTCAGCCAGTGGCTGCCTTTACCTAGAGATGACACCCAGCTTCAGATGTCTCGATGGTTCCAGACCATGCACACTGTCATCGACATCAAGGTGGAATATGATCCCAAAAATCCACTCCGTAAGTATGAAAGTCATTAAGTATCAGTAAAGGGAAAATAAATTGTCTTTTGACCTTATTTGACATTTGTGGGTAACCAAGGCAGAGGTCAGTTTTCTAGTTATTGACAAGCAACACTAGACAAAAGAAATTATAACTCGCACAATGTGCCCAGTTAACTTTTTTTTAGAGTGACAGATGGGATTCTGTGACAGACTTTTTCTTTAAAGTGAGAGAGATAATTTAAACACATGATAAAGGAATCTGATATTGAAGATAGACGAAACTGAAGCTGAACCTGAGGAAAATTATGAAACCTGTCTCTCATTGCAAATCATCATGTTGGTATTGAAGGAAACTTTAAGAATCTTACCTGTGCTCATAAATCAGATATATTTAGATTGATTAAGTGTTTAGATATTAATGCATCAACGTGACCTTTTAGATTGATTAAGTGTTTAGATATTAATGCATCAACGTGACCTTTTTTCCCCTTTAAATCTGAAGTACTTTGTGGCTTGGAAGTCTTTGTCTGGGAATATCAGACTGATTATTTCAGATGCAGTCTAGTGTTTAGCTTGTATGTTGAGATTAAAATTAGTTGCACTTACAGTGTTCCTGATTTTTTTCCTTAGGGTTTTTTTTTTTCTGTCTCAGTGGCAAAGTTGTGGACTGTTTGAATTTGGTTAACATTGGTTAGAAACTGGCATCTTGGTCAAAACCTTCAGCTATTGCTCTGTAGTGAGTCATGGGTCCCTGGCTCATGTCACAGTTGGGAAATCAGGGTTTCCAGTCTGATCAGAACTATTATTTCACAGTGGAATTTTCTTCGGACTTGAGAGATGTCTACCTCAAGTTATTCAGTAGCAATGTATATGAGTTAAATCCACTTTAACTTTACCCCAATATACCACCCATGTGTGCAGCAACTTTATGCTCCATTCAGAACATGCTACCCAGCTCTGGGCAGCACAGTCTGAGTGCACAGTATCACTTCAAGCATTTTAAAATCTGATTCTAGGCATTAGAATTGAATTTATCTATAATCAAATGTCCAGTATTTAACTAGATTGGAGATCTAACCCCAGATATATAGGGAAAAAGGGGAAAAACCCAGAAGTAACAAAATACGCTGTTTAAGCAATCATTGTGCAACCATAAATATTGCACATGCATAGAGGAAACACACACATCTCCACCAGACTATCAACAGAAAATAGATCTTGGTGTGTTGCTCAAATTTCAGGACAGACAGTGGAACAGTACAAGTATTTATAATTATTCACTTGTCCACCCAGGTTGAAATTGGGATATAAAAGAAAGTGAAAGAGCACAGCCCTGTTTTGCAGTCTTTTATCAGAAAATACCAGGGTACATAATCTCACTCATACTCATTCAGCAAGTGTAATAATCAGTACTAGTACTAGTAATAGCCAAGAGAATGGCTGTGGGGGAAAAAACTGCTGACCTGGGTATAACCATGTAAAAAGGAAAGGCAGGGCTGTGGAGTGGACAGGGAAGATGTGATAGAAAAAGTATTCAGCTGTTACTACTGGTACTCATGCATTTATGAGAAAGAAAAAGAATTCAGCTGTTACTACTTGTGCATTTATGAGAAAAAGTATTCAGCTGTTACTACTCGTGCATTTATGACATATTCATGATAACTATGACTCATGTGTGAAAAGGCTAGTTTTTCATAATGCTTCCTCTGGTTGTTGATGTGAAGTGTTGTCTGGGAAACACTTGAGAGTGGTCATTAGCAAAGTGATGGTTTCATGCAGCGGAAGGCAAGAAACCTGAACTGATGCTGGACGCTTCGCTGTATTACCGTGATGCCCCAGACAATGCTCAGGACTGGAAAGAGTACGCCTCAGCCAAGGTTCCCCGACGCCTGGATTGCACAATTGACAATCAGGAGGTAGAGATAAAATGTAACTTTCACTCGTAAAAACTTTCCAAACTATGTCAATTCTTGATGACAGTGATATCTTTACCAAGATTGATAATTTGTGTTTTTAAAGTTTACAGGACTATCTCTGCCTACATTTAAATAATTTTTTTCCCAATGTTCAGACATGAGACTTCTGTTTTAACTTGATTTCAGGTTTTTAAAGGTGTCCAGGGCAATTCTAAAGATTCATCTGAATCTACTGAAAAAAAAAATGTGGCGTAGAGACACCAGTGTATTAATAAGATAAGACCACGTGGAGCCATCTGCTATATCACTGAAGATAGGTGGAGATGTTAAACCTGACTGTAGCGAACAAAAATACCTATCATATTTTGGCCCTGATCAAATTTATGAAAAGTCCATTACTTTATTCCATTTGATTTGTCAACACTTCTGCCTGCAGAACCCTTGATGATTGTTCAGGGGGTTTCTCGATCTGTGTCTGTGGTTTTATGGACTTTTTGGTTTTGAGGATACATTTTGATGAAGTTGTCTTTTGCGGATGTGTGCATTCCCATACACACTTGTGCATGCACAAGTACAGGGGATAGATAATCTCAAAAACATCTTTCGTGTAGGATCCAACATCAGTCCAGCGTCAAAACCTGAAACTGAATCCAACTCTCACTTTATTACAAAAATGAGAGGGGGGGGGGGGGGGATCAGTACCATTGTTGTGCTTTTATTTTACGTGTCTTCTAAATTGAAACAAATGATACCTTCATGGTTGGTGTTTTTTTTTTTCTGGTCCATAGGAAAAAAAATTTTTTGGTAAAAAAATTGAATTAGCATCCAATTTTTATGTGCACAATGAAAAGTAAAGTATACATTTTTGTTACCTTTATTAATATTATTTCTTACTGTACCATGTACACTCAATACACAGTATGATTTTGATTTGATTATTAATAATTATGAAGGAATGGATTTACTGTTTATGTCTGACAGAGTGGTTTTGATAAATTTTATGCTGTGACAGTTTTCTGTGTGATAATGAAGTAATGATTTAGTGTTTATGTCTGACAGACTGTTGTGAATAAATTTTCATGCTGTGGCAGCTTTATTCACTATTTCAAGTAAAGATTTGTTCTTGATAGTGCTTAAACTGTAAACGCAAAGAGTCCTGAAGAAATAGAAAGTCAGTAAAAACTAAATGAGAAGTATTTTTAAGAAAGAACATTTTCTGGCAACAAAACACACACACACACACACACACACACACACACACAACTAAGCATACCTTTCATTTGCTTACTGGTCTGAACTAGAGGGTATAAAACCAAAATGGCATTAAAAGCATTTGATAGAAAATATTTATTATTGAGGTTTGTATTAAATCATATTGATAACAGTTGTATGTGTTGACAGAAAAATGCGGGGATTCCTGGCAGCTATTACGACTGTGACCTGTTGCCATTCTTTGAGCTGGGCAGTGTCCATTATAACTTCTATCTTATCAACATCCGAATACCTGTCCTCAACCGGCTGCAAGTTAACCATGACATCGGAAAGATCACCGAGATTCAGTTCATTGTAAGGAAATCTGATTTCTCACAGAATATGTGTATGTGCTTGCTTGTAGCATTTTCGGGCTTTTTCCTTCATCTTTTTCTCATATTTCATGTGTTTTATATGTGTTTATTTTATGTATGTAGAAGTACAGTGATCAGCATATGTTTCAGTAGAATTTTTGTTTTCTTAAATTGTGTGCAAAAAGTTGAACAGTGCTACATACTTAGGTTGATAAGGTTCTTGAAATTTGGAACATCCATTTTAACCTATTTCAGACTGGGTTTGCCAAAACAAAGTCAACTTTGTGGCCTGGTCTGTCACGGAAAAAAACAAAAAAAACAATGAAAACATTCCAAGAATTTGCATACAGTTTCAATGCACCTTTGACATTCCGAAGGAAGTTGTACATGGGAAGTAAGCAAGAAAGCACGGTTTTACCTGAAAATAATGGGACTTGTCAAAGGATTTGGACCACACTCGCTATTTTGTTATCTTGTAACTTTGTTGGTGTGATGGCCATTTATTACAATCTATTTTGTTAGGCGTGTGGAATGAGTTAAGGCGTATAATTTGACTCCTTATCTAATATAAAAACGAAATGGAAATGAAAATGAGGCAGGGAACAGTAAACAATAAACAGTAAACAAGTGGGGTAGTCTGGAACCATCGCAATCCCTTTTAAAGGCAGATATATTTGTATTGCCTGCTCCGAGGCCTTTCGTCCGCTGGGTCGGAAACTCATCAGGGAGACACGGCTGGCTGTATCTGCGCTCCTGGCGTCAAATAGAGACACACCACAGTCCATAATACCGTGGTGTTCTCACACCACCAGGGTGCAAAAAAGAATCCAATAGCACCCCCAAAGCAGCCAGCGAAGAGTAGTAAAGGAAACCAAACCAAACGAAAGTGTGGGGAGGAAAAAAAAAAAGTGCTGAAAAACTACAGATATTATGCAAATAGTATAAAATGTAGGGGGCAATCTTTGAGCCTACGCTTGAGGATCCACCCAAGGATGCAAGGGAGATCAAAAGACAAACACAAAGACAGACAGAAACAAATACAAGTAACCTCGATTTAATCAAAACGAAATTGGAAATGAAATGAGGCCTGGCTGCATAAGGGAACCATCGCAATCCCTTTTAAAGGCAGTTTATTGGAAGTCATACTATGAAGACAATTTAGTTGTTGGCCTGCGCTTGTTTTCTTCCACTATTAGATTGTTCGTCTTTGTATTTGTCTGACTTTATTCAAGTTTAAAAGGCTGTGCCAGTCTTGAATAAAAGTTACTCTGTGTTAGGTTTCCTTATGGGAGCAAAAACTACCCCACTTGTTTACTGTTCCTTATCTAATAGTCATTAAAAACACATATGAGCTACTTGTCCTATTTGTCATTATTAAGAGAGGAACATTTACTGAATTAAAGAGATGCAAGACTAGATTGCAGTTCTGAAAAATGACATATTGTTTTAAGGTGGTCTGCCTGGCTGTCAGCTAGCTTGTGACATTCATCACGTTCTGTTTTGTCTGTGGGGCAGTTTATTGGAAGTATGATTTGCAGAACAGATGATTTAAGTAATGGTGGAAAACAGATGATGGCAAACAACCATTTGGGTCATTTATTATTATTTATAACAATGTGGATAATATTAATGGTGATAACAAATTATTGTTTATTTGCTGTGAATGTGTGTGACCACAAATAATTTCTCAAATTGAGATAATAAAGTTTACTTGACTTGACTTGACTTGACTTGACAATAGTCAGTGAAGGACAATGATAATTAATGATAATAATATTCAGTGATAGATTAACAGAGTGCAATCTACAATACAATAGTTTTTTGGCATGAGGCATTTTACAATCATGGAAACCAACTACAGACAAAAAGTGCGCACATGAAATAAGAAAGTGGGCAGGGAAAGTGATGCAATGGGAACAACAACAAAAAAGGGGGTTAATTGATAAATAGTAAACCCTTCGCTGACAACATCTGGAGACCGTCAGTTTCTGTCTCATCAACAGACCCATTTGCTATGCCTGTCTGACTCAATTGTAGTATCCTGAATTAGATTCATCTGTTGAACTTTGCCAGGTGTTATTCCAGCTATGTTACCTAACAGAGGAATACCACTTAAACATCTGTTGTATGTTTTGTAATAGTTGGAGAAAAATTGCAGTCCGTGGCTTCAAGGATAACCTGTGCAGAACTGAACAGAAAAAATGCAAAGACAGTGTCAAAAAGAATGTACAAAAATTATGAAATGATCAGTGAAAGGAAATATCTTTTGAGCCTATGCTTTAATGGAGATCAGAATTTGTCATGTGCTAGTAGTCAACCACATCATCTCTGACAATGGGTATGACTTGGGTAACATAAGCTTTTTTTTTTTTTTTTAATCTCCTCTCTGTTAGTGGTCAAGCACATCAACACTGACAATGGTTATGACTTGGTAAAATATCCTTTTTTTTTTTATCTCTTTACAAATGCAGTCCCCATTGATCCATCAAATAACCATAATGTAGGACAAATTAGTTGCAAAGAAAAACGATTACAGGCAAACAATACTTGAGTCATTCTGACAATGAATACCACTGATTCATACAGAAAAATGTAAGTGGTCAGGGTGGAGGTTATGATGGTAAAGGAGGAGAAACGTAAGCATATGAGGACAACAAAAATCTGTCTTTTTAAGAGAACCATTAGCCACATGTGTCTTACAGTATTATTACATATTCCTGGTGAGACTGGTCAGTCGATCTTGGCTTGGTTGTGTTTGTCTTTCCATGGAATGTAACAAGATATACCAATTATTCTTATCACACAGCAGGAAAATTACATCAGCTTCCAAGGTATCCACCGTATAACCAAACATGAAAACAGACAGGTAGTGTAGAAAAAAGTTAAAGCAAGCAAAATGTATGTAAAGAGTGAAATGGAAGTCTCTTGAATATATGTGTGGCCCCAAAAAGAAAGTAACGAGGTGAAAATGTGCAGTCATGTGAGTAATCAGTACAGACTATAATCTTTGTTCTGTTTTCAGGCCATCCTCGTGACTAGAGGGTAACGGAAGTCTCTACAATCCTTTGTTCTATGTTTCAGATCATCTACTAGAATGCAGAGTAGAAGAAATCCTTTGTTCAATTTTAGTAACCTGTTTCTAGAATGGAGAGCATTAGAAATCTGTTCAAGTAGTCCTGTGTTCCATGTTTCAGATCATCTGCCTGAATGCAGAGCAGAAGAAATTCTTTGTTCAGTTTTAGAAGCCTATTTCTAGAATAGAGGGCAATAGAAATCTGTGCAAGTAGTAGTCTTCCATGTTTCAGACCATCTTCCAGAATGGAGGGTTCACCAAGGTGTGGTTCTCCCTGAAGACAGTGCTGTTCCCCCTGACTCTGGCAGCACTCATCTGGTTCTGGCGCAGAATCATGCAGCTGGCCCGCCCCCGCCAATCTGCTGGAAAGGTCGTGAACTGTTCACCTCTCTCTTTGTGCTGCTTAGTAAAGATATATATATATATACCCATATAAGATATATTTTTGTTTTGATTTACCTTGAAAAGATGTTATAAACACTGGAATATGACACTGCGTAATAAAAATACCATTAAAAAAAAAAACTGTCGGCTGTTGCAAAAAAGAACGCACGGTTCTCAACAGTCCTGGGTTTGGGGAATCCCTATGTCAAGGCCTTGAAAGTCCTTACAGGTCAGGGAACAGTGCTTGAATCTTGTTATTGTGATTGATTCAGAATACAATTTGTACAAATATAGAAAAAAAATGTCTTGAGTATGTGTACGATCAGCCTGATCATTGCACAGATCAATCGTCCGCTCATGGAGATGACAGCATAGTTGCTGTGCCTTACAGAGCATGTGCCAAGACATATTTTGCTGCCATTTAAAGATTATCTGGCTCTTACAATATAATTTATAAGTAATAACTGTGGTTCTTAATGAATCCAGTTAGTATTGTCGTGCTTCCAGGGGAAGATATCCGTTGAACATCATGTTGTGTTTAAATAATGGTTTTAACCGCTGCCAATGTAAGTGTTCCATTTACTTTTTCATGTTTAAATTGTGAAATAGATAAGGTGAGTTAATATGATTCTTATCTGCAGTCGAAATTAAGAGAAATTAAGCTAGTCTTATGGAATTCACAGTATGCTGGCTTTTATGTTAATTGGTTGTTTTGTTGTTTTTTTTATGTATATATTTTTTAGTTGTTATGTTCATAATTTGGTTTAATTGCTTGCAGAACGCTGTTTTCACTGGGTATCATCTTGTCTATCATGAACTGTGAGTATGTGGGATTAATTTTGTCTCTTGTAGAGATTGAATATGATTAACCAAATACAAAGGCAAAATACCTGAGTTTGTTTAAAGTAAACAAAAGAAGTTTGAGATATTTTATGAGGAGGAATTCACTGACTTATTGAAGACATTTAAACTGGAATCTTTCTATTACACATGCCTCTTCTTGTCATACAGTTCATATGAAATGGTTTGTCCGGATCATAAGATTTTATAGTGTGCTGGAGCCTGTAAACATTGGTTTGAATTTACAAAGTAGCTCGGTTTCATCATTAGATCATCATCATAATTTGTTTTCTTTGTTTTAATATGTGTTATGACGTTGTAGGTTTTTGTTATTCATGATCTTAATGTTTTTGTTAGATGTGTATGCATTAGATCATCACAAGACAGGACTTTGTTTAACTGTTTATCAACCTTGTTATTAGCCATAGGTTGTATGCAAGGGTTCATTCTAGTAGTGTATAGAGTCTTAAAAAACTGCATAATCAAGTTTGTAAAAGTTGGTCAGCAAAATAGCTTTGTTTCATCTTTTTGCAGAATATAAAGCAAGGCCTAAATAAAGATTCAAGCTGATATTTTTCCGTGTTCATTTTAGGCAGTTTTTCTTTTCTTCCCCTTCACAATACCATGCAAATACATGCTCTGTCAACAACAAATAAAGGCAAACTAGTTAATCCTGTAACAAAAGGCACAATGCAGTCAATCAGCTCACAAGTTATGAGAACAGTCAGAGCAAGTTCATGAATGCAAAGCAATTTTGCGGAAATATTGGAAGACATCTACATCAGCAGATGTGTGTCTGTCTCTGTGTGTGTGTGTCTGTGAGTGAGCGTGCGTGTGTGTGTGTGTGTGTGTGTGTGTGTGTGTGTGTGTGTGTGTGTGTGTGTTCGTTTGTTCTTCAATTTAACGTCTATTTACATAAGGTGATTTTAGACAGGGTTAGGGAAGTAGCATGTGTATGCATGCATGTGTGTGTATGTGCGTATGTGTGTGTGTGCATACCTGTAGGAACACTTGTTACAAAAAAGAGCCCATTGGGCTAATCATCAAGGAATTAACAAAGGAAACAAGACCTGGTAAGTTCTGGAAAATACACGTGCCATCAAGTCGCAGGCAGTCAGGATTTTCATTTTTTAAATATGCGCAGTGGAAAGAAGATGCTGTGTTGTGAAACTTTCAACTGCTCCGCAGATGCAATTTAAATTTTTTGCAAATTTTGTACGGAAAGCGTCTAGCTTAAGCCTATAAAACAGAGATTCAAGTTTTCGGTTATTTTTTTTAAGTACGTTTGTGTTGGCCAATTGATAGGTAATCTTTCCACTTTTAGCTGCATTGCAAGGAGAAAAACTAGCTGACTGGGATTTGTCACAGCAGAGCAAATTGGAGTGAGGTAGATGTATTTTAACAAGAACCAAGTTTTTGTAGGCTTCATAAAACCTTTTCAGTACACGTCTTTTTTAAGTGACCATATCCTTCGTATAAACACAGAGGAATGTTGATTTCTATGGATTCATCGGACTTTCGTGCTCCTTTTCTGGCAGCCCGGTCAGCCCACTCATTACCAGACATCCCACAGTGAGACAGGATCCAGCAAAAATCAACTGTTGTACCTCTTGATATAAGAAAACTGACAAGATGTTTTATTTCTAAAATCACCTCACCTTGATGTTTTACAGCAATAGATTCAAGGCCTTGTAGGACAGATTTAGAATCCACACAGAAAAGTGTTTTGTTGATAGTAAGTGGAGTATCAACAAGAAAGTTAAGCGCCATTAGAATTGCCACTAGCTCAACCGTGAAGATAGAATACCCCTTCCCGAGATGAAAAGATTTTTCAACTTTAAGGTGTGTGCGTGTGTGGACAGTCCCCATGGAATGGCTGACCTTGTGGGCTGATGTGCCCTTCATGCTGCTCATCAACGACATCCGTGAGGGAGCATTCTACGCCATGCTGCTCTCCTGGCTCATCTTTGTTGGGGAACACATGATGGTAAGGATCCAGTCTTTTTCACTCTGTTTTCTTTTTTCCCCTGTTTTTTTCTCTTTTTTTCTGATTTTATGCATACAACAAAAAGTAGATAGAGAACGAAATTAGACATGCATCATTGCAGAAAGGAAATTTGAATGTGGGGGCACTCTCCTAAGGGGTAATGCTTGCTCATGCTAGCTTCCTTACAAGGCAAGTTATTGTCATTTGTAGAACGCATTACTGATGATAACTTGAGCACTTTTGATTAGAATAGGTATGACGGGGATTAGCACTGAAGAATAACTGGGAGCAAACGGTGTGGCAATGGTGGATTGCCTAATGCAAGGTCTCCCATTTCTTTGTGAATCGACTGATTTTGGTGAAAACTAAAACTGGAAACCAGGGAAAGAGAGGGGAAACCATTAGGAAGGGAAAAAAAGAAAAAGAAAAAAAATTAGCAATTGAATTTTCTGGCATGTATGGTATGCCAGCGATTGTCATCATGCGATGTTGTGTTCTTTTTAAGGGCAGCCATGGCCATTTCTGTGAATGGTTAAAGTTCTTGAAGGTAGGCTAATGTTTCACCTGATTTTGATCACAGCTTATACATGGTTAGTTTCAGCCTTAATTTGTGTTTGACTCATGCCGTTTTTAAGGTTTGAGATACCCTCAAGATGGCTTCTGAATGTATGACTTTGTGGAATTTAGAGGTTCAGTGTATTGTAATTAATGTATGTTCAGAGGTGGACTAGATAAGTTTCAGACCAGTATTACTGCCAGCTCAACAAAATCTGCATTATATCAAGATCATTTTGTTTTCTAAAAAGGAAGAAGCATCATGACTCATCAAACAAATACCCAAAAGTCCAGATCCAGAAAAGACTCCTGTTTAGATGCTTCTTCAGCGTGCTAAAACTTTAATAAACTTCCAGAGAAACAATGCAAAACTGAAGTTTTTCAAATATTTTCAAAGTAAGTTCTTCATTCCGTTCTCACAGACAAACGATGCACCACTGGAAAGTCATCATCATCTCCATCCGGCGATTTAAAAAAGGGAGGCAAGGAGAAAAAATGGTTTAAAAACGTAGTAGGGACCCTAAAGGACGGTTTCTTCCCTTTCGCGGGTCGCTGACTGACCGGCTCGCGTCCGCTCGGACGATAAACTCGGCAAAGTTCGGCTGAGTCATTTTTTCGGTTCAAGATGACGAGTCGAGCAGGCAGTTCGATCAGGCGCGTGCCGTTTTCAAAACGATCTAATGGCTCTTGAAGTGCTTCAAGAAGTTATCCGAGACCGTGAAAACGATGACGAAGACTTCAGAAGTGGAACGAAGCGATTCGGAGGAGGAATAAAGCGATCACAATCAACACCACCCTTTGCTATCGGAGATTGGTATTGATGACGAAGCTGATCCTCGACTTCAAACGAGCGATACCGGCGCAAGTGGGCCCGAATCGGAGAGAAACGAGCCGATTCCGTCTACGTCGACTGCCTTCCTCCCTCCTTTCGTGAGAGGTCGGGAGGAGAGTCGAGGAAGGGGAGGGGGTTCAGGACAATGGCGAGGGTCCAGTGTGAGGGGGGGGCGTGGCAGAGGAAGAGGGTGTGGCACTCGTCAGTCTAAACTTGTTTCAGAATGGACAGAGGCCAGTGCTGATTGCCCAAATCTCGACCTTTTTTTCACGGGTGATCCAGGTATCAAGGTGAACATTGATTGTTTCAATGGAGTTGTGTGTGTGTGTGTGTGTGTGTGTGTGTGTGTGTGTGTGTGTGTGTGTGTGTGTGTGTGTGTGTGTGTGTGTGTGTGTGTGTGTGTGTGTGTTGTGTGTGTGTATGTGTGTGTGTGCTGTGCACAGTGTGTGTGTGTGTGTGTGTGTGTGAGAGAGAGAGAGAGAGAGAGAGAGAGAGAGAGAGAGAGAGAGAGCAGTGCTTGTGCATGGTGTGGGTATACATTGTGTGTGTGTGTGTGTGTGTGTGTGTGTGTGTGTGTGTGTGTGTGTGTGTGTGGGTGTGTGTGGTGTGTGCATGTGGTGCTGTGTGTGTGTGTGTGTGTGTGTGTGTGTGTGTGTGTGTGTGTGTGTGTGTGTGTGTGTGTGTGTGTGTGTGTGTGTGTGTGTGTGTGTGTTTTTGAATATGTGTGTGTGTGTGCACAGTGTGTGTGTGTGTGTGTGTGTGTGTGTGTGTGTGTGTGTGTGTGTGTGTGTGTGTGTGTGTACCCAAATGTATGTCAGTCAACTATAAGTGGCATTTATTGACAGTAGTGTGGGATCCTGATCCTTCTGTCCATAGGTTCTGTGGTGTGGTGTATTCTCTGCGACACCGGTTTATTTTTCAGTTGTTAGTGTGCTTTCATCATCTGTGGTGTGGCCTTTTGTAGCTCAGTCCTATCTTTAGCAGTCTCTTTTTTTTTTTTTTTTTTTTTTTTTTTTTTTTTTTTTTTTTGGTGTGGTTGGTTTTTGCAATGTTTTACTTATTACCTTCTGTGGTGATGACTTTTTATCAATCGCACTTAGTTCATGAGTGAACCAAACCACATGTGTGAAGAAAACTGACAATATTGGGAAGTTACACTTAGTGTTGTTATTGTTAGTTCATCTCTGCTAAACAAGACAAATTCCCAAGAGGCTTGCAAGATGTGCAGACTGATGCTGTGGATAATGTGCAGTTCCCATCTTCTTTCCCGCGTTACCTGGGCTGGAGTGCCCCCTATGATATGGGTTGCTAAACATTTTTATGTATTGTCAAGCTTTATTGTGAATATAGATGTTGGTCCTGAAGTTCAAAGGATACTAACACCAGTTTTTGTGGTATTTCATTGTGATTTTAGTGCTATAGTTTTTTGTTTATGTTCTGAAAGTGTCTGTTTTTCAAACAAAACATTCATCATTTATGTATATTTTTGGTCTACTCATTACAAACAAAATCAAACTATTGTGATGTCTGGCTTGTAGCCAAGGATATAACAAGAAAATTTCCCAAGTATCTAAGATATATGTCAAGAATTGAAAGAGCAGTGGGCATATCAGTGAGCCTACCTAAGAAAACAAAAATTGTGTCCCTTGATACCTGGATTGTACTGTACCCCAGAAATGCATAAATTTATCATATAAATCAACAATTGTGGGTTGTAATTCACTACCAAATATTTACACAGGTGTTCAGTAAACACTAAAACCACTTTTTTTACTGGGTTTGTATGTTTTTTGTTTTTGCTGCTGTGGGGTTTTTTGTATGCTTGCAAAATATTTTTTTTTTAAAAAAGTTGAATTATAAGATTATTTATTATACTCATAATGAACAAAATCAAATATTATTTGCAGATATTATAGCCCTGGGTATAAGAAAAAAACATGCCAAACAAAATAGTGGCAGTCAAGGGGTTAAAAGTATGTGTGGATATGCTGTGAGATATGTAAGTGCATGAAGTTCTAGCAGACACAAACGACAGTCACCATTTGTTGGACAGGACAGGAGGAGGAAAGAACAAGTTGCAGGCATACTGGAAACATCTGTCGGCCGTTGTCATTGCCTGCTTTGCCCTCTTCATTCATCTTCGACATGTGCGAAAGGTGAACATCTATGTCTTCTCTGTACATCACTGTCAGAATGCAACTTGAATTTTAAACTTCAGTTTATGACATGTGGGAGTGGAGGAGCATTTAAAAATACGTTGTTTCCCATAGTCCTTTATTTTTTAAAATTTTATGTCTAAAACTGGAAGTGATCATCATTTGGTTATTTACTTCCATTCACGTTTTTATTCTGCAGGCAGTAAAAATGAAAGTCGTTGAATTGTTTGGCTAAGTAGCTTTAAAGATATGAAATAAAGTTTATGATTTGAAACTTGCAATGAATGTTAAGTAATAAGTAGAACAATGTTGTTCTGTTGTTGTTTTTTAGGTCTTCTTTTCATGCAAAAAATGATTTGTGTATAATACATATTATGAAGTCCAATGTGCAGTTCTGCTTATCATGCTGTAATATCCTTTTACAGAGGGGTACAGCTGTCTAATCCATTCTACAGTATCTGGGCATCCACCATTGGGACCAACATGGCTGTATCCTTTACCCTGAGTCCGTTTGTCTTCATTTTCATTATCTTCATGAGGTTCCTACCAAGTAACTTATGGGATCTTGCATTGAACTGTGGTTGACAATACTTAGGAGTGGTAAGACAGAAACATTCAGATAAGTAAACAAATTACCTTGCAAAATGGCTTTATTCGTGTGTCTATATGTGTACCCCCAAGGGTTTCTCCTCTTCCCCATCTTGCATTATTCTTGTAAGATACATAATGTTTATCAACACAGTAACATTTTTTGCACTACTTTCCAGATCTTTTGAATATAATACAAACACTTGTGACTTATATACATCAATTTAAGTGTTTAAATGCATCTGATGAACATAAAATGTTGATGTACCTAGTGATCGATATTATCAGAAGTTTCAGATGTGTAGCATCTAAAGAGGAGTTATGACAAAAAGAGAAAAGATCCATAACAGCTATTCCAGCTGGCCTTCATCATCCTGGCTGGCATCGCAGCCTGTGGCTACTTCCTGTTCTTGTCCTACATGATCTTCCGTGTGTTCCGCAACATCAGTACCAAGGCCACCTCCCTGCCCCAGATGAGCTGTGTCCGCCGCAAATTCTACATTGTAGGTGCATTCTGTTTAGTCTCACCTATAGTCTCTGTTGCTGCCTCTTGCTATGCAATGTAATCTGTGTGGTTACTTGGTCTGCTTTTGCTTGCCCAATTTCTCTCTCACCTTGAGTTTGTAGTTGAAAGGCTTTTCTGAATACATAAAATGAGACTTTTGACAGTGATGTTTTTTTTTTTTTTTTTTTAGGTGGGGGTGTTTATTGAACATAGTGTGCATGTAATGTATCATTTTGTTTCCTGTCATAAATCATGTTTTATTGGTGTGTATGTATTCTCATACTTAAATGTCAAAACAGATGCTTTATTCCTATTCGACATGGAATGTTGCATACTATCAAGATCTTCAAAAATTAAAATCGGGAGAGTGTAGGAGCTAACCATCATCTTACTCCTAGTAGGCCCTATGAGTTATCACTCTTAGTGAAATATTGCTGTATATGAGATTGAGTATTCTACTTAGTTTTCCTTTTCCTCGGCAAGAGAATATATTCTCTTTTTTCTCTTCAGTTTTTGACCCCTCCCCGACCACCAACCCTATCACTGACCCTTCTCACACTCTTTTCTCCCTCGTTTCTTTTTCTTTCTCTCTGTTCTTTGTGCTTGCTCCCTTGCTTGTTTGAACTGGTATTTGTTTTTTTAAATGTTCATCAGACTTTTTTTTTTTTTTTTTTTTTTGCTATGAACACTGTTATGATAATCTGTTTCAGGGTGTGATCTTCCGCTTCAAGTTCCTGATGATCACCACTCTGTTGTGTGCGGCTCTTACCGTTATCTTCTTCATCATCAGCCAGGTCAGCGAGGGATCATGGAAGTGGGGTGACGATGACATCTCTCTGGAGTACAGCAGTGCTTTCCTCCTCACTGGTCAGTTCTGAAGTTGTCTTTCCTTGCGTGTGACATGTTTTCTACTATTGTTCATAGTATCATCATTGGATGTTTTTTTTTTCCCTGACAAACAAGGAATGTTCGCATGAGCTACTGGATGTTCACAGTGCACAAAGACCTTGCTATTTTTGCATCACTTGGATATCAGGACACACGATTTGTGATGTTCATGAAAGGTTTACATCTGTTGCCATTATGTTTTTGTTGTTCAAGTGGTGTCTAAATGACAGTGGTTGATTTTTGTTCACAGGAGTGTATGGCATGTGGAACATGTACACCATTGCCCTGGTCTGTCTGTACGCTCCGTCACACAAAGTCACTTCCACTGCTGGTAAGTTTTTGAGTTCAGTTTGATGTTTCACCATCCTGTCAACAAGAAACAGGCTTTTAAGGTAGCAGTTCTATTCATTACATGGTCTTTGTTACTTAACTGTTTTGATTTTTGCATCCAGACAAAGTGATGGTACAGAAAGAATTAGTTACTTCACATGCACTTTGGGGAGTGAGAAGGGGAGCTAAATGATATTCATGTTGCCACAAGCCATGCATTTGAGCACTCGTCTCACACACTCTCTCTCTCTCTCGCTTTCTTTCTCTGTCTCCCTCACACACACCCACACATGCACGCACAAGCACACACTCCTCTCTCTCTCTCTCTCTCATGCACACATTCTCTTTCTTTCTCTCTCTCTCTCTCTCTTAACACACACACACACACACACACACACACAGCATGAGATGAAAGACAGAAGTGACGATGTGAGATGTGCTATTGCAGAGAGTTTGGACGGCACTCGTGAAGAGGAGATCCAGCTGACGCAGGTCCCCAGTGATGGCTCGGCCCTGACCTCCATGATTTCCAAAACTACCATCGACTGAACTGCTGTCAACGCCAGCAACACAGCTCCACACTCAGTCTGGCATGTGCAAGTCTGTGGAAAAGCACAAGAGATGAATACAGATGGATCATGACCGCCGACAACAGCGAAATATGCAAACTGGTTTCAGAAGCATGCACATCCACCCCACACTAATTTCTCAGTCCTTGCGACATATTGATGTATATTTGTTGAATGGTTTTTGAGATGTACTTAATTTTGTTCTGACTGGTTTCAGGGGGTCGTTTCATGTAAATGAAGATACGCAGAATCGTCTGTTTATTTGTTTTCCCCCCCACCCCATTCATTAACTGCTTGATCAGTTCCTAGACCTTTTTTTTTTTTTAATTGTCTGTCTTTTTTTTTCCCCAGTGTTTTGAATTTCTGGTTTTCTGTGTCCAGAAATACTGATGAAGATATGTTGGGGGTGACCGTTTTTGATTTGGATACTGCCACTTGCTTTGATGTCTTTATCAATTTGTACACCTCAAGGCTTATTTTTATGGTAAGCGGCATTTACATGAGTTTATTCTTCCCTAGAAAAGTGTCAGTATCGCAGTCAATTAGGTCACAGGTCACACACAGAATGACAGGGTATCATTCAAGACTGGTTGTTTTGTTTTGTTGTTTTTTTTCGATATTGTTGGAGTGAAGTAGAATTTGCTGCTGGCTTATTCAGTGGGCTGGGGGGGAGGGAGTTGAAAGTTTTTTGTTGTTGTTTCTGAGAAGAGGGAGAGGATTTTTGTTTGTTTTATGATCTATATTAATCAAAGAACTCTGAAACCACCCACATTTCACCAAACTTGAACACTTAATGTGGATTTGTGTACATGTGCATGTTTAAAGATAGTTTGAAAATTAATTTTTCACAAAACTTCTTGCTTGTGATGAAATGTTGGCACTAGTGATACGTGACATAGATTCTTTAGTAGTGGATTACGTCTGTTCTGCAATAATTTGATTAAAATACAATTTTTTTTTTTTTCATCCAGTCTCGTGTAGTGGCATCCGAGTAAAAGAGCATACAGGTATCTTTCATCACACATTGGCTTTTACTAATTTTGTCAATTTGTGGGAAAATATGTGATGAATGTTTTGGTCAGATAAGGAATTTTCAAGAGCACTGTTAAATTGTAAACAGCATTACCATATTATTTTAAACAGCATTGAGGGTACTTGTATTCAGCCATATCGTGAACCATGTCATTTGCCAGTATTCCTCTTGCCATGAGAAGCAAATAGCTTTCATTGATTTTTTCAAAATGATTTACTTTGAACAGGTTTTGTGAAATACGTAAAGCCTATCTGTTGTGCTTGTTTGTATAGTTGGATTGATACAGAGTGATGAGTGATACTATCAGGGCAGGGTTTATTCCATGTGTATCCACCGTGGACCAAAATGGGTAGTCTGTCCACAGAAAAAAAAAAAATGACTGGACTTTGTTTTCAAATGTTTACTCACATGTACACTGAAACTGTGAAGGGATTCTTACAAAATGCTTGTATGATCCAGCGTGTCTCTCAGAGTGCAGAATGTGCTACATAATCAATTTATACTTGTGTCAAAATTGTTTTTGAAAGATTTTTTTTTGGTTCTGCTTGATAATCAGCTATGTAACTGTGTGAGGTCACTGTGTAACTGTGTGATGTCACCTGTTAACGCATTGCAAATGACCATGAAAGAAATTGACATACCCTGCTTTTTAAAAGACAAAAAATGTGTTTGATATGCCAATATGTTGTAATAAGTGCATAGATGGCCTGCATTTTCCTACCAATCCCCCTCTTCCCAAGTAAACCCCTCCTACTTTTGTTTTTTACTCAGTAGTCTATTGACACGGTGTATATATTGCTTTAGTATTTATAGTAGAGACTGTATGAAAGTGTACGACATGTAGCAATTTTTTTTCCCTTTCTATTTTGATCTGTAGAAATCTGAAAGTATGTTTTTCTTTTGATTGTTCATGTTTAGGGATGATCGGTGTTGTGACGGTATTGTTGATAAGAAAAAAACTGTGGATACTGTGTGACTTGTATATACAGCTTGCAAGTGGACCACAAAGTGCTGGTCAGATAACCCCTCCTCCCTTCTGTCTCCACTGTCCCACCTCCAACAGCAATTAATTTGCATGCCTTGTGATTTTCATTGCATTTTTCACTGACCTGACTGATTTTTTTTTTTTTTTTTTTTTTTAAATTCTTTCCACCTCTTGCACATGAAGGCACATGGCCACATGCTCCAGATTAGAGGTCGGCATCAATCTCAATTCAGATCAGGTGCAGTTAACCCTTATTCCATGTTTCTTTCTTTTGTCTTATGTTGCTTTGAATACGCGAACTGGACCGATTTGGTGGGCTTTTTTCCCCTCAGGTTTTTCTTTGTGCACCATGAGACAGTGAATTAGCATTTCAGTATAACAAGTTTTAGATGTACAAGTTTTAGATGAAATCATAGTGAATTAGCATTTCAGTGTAGCAAGTGTTAGATGAATTCATAGTGGACAGCCTTAGCAAATTACTCTTTAAAGTCATAAATACAAAAAGATACATATATTTTCACAAAGATGCAGAAAATTTGGTTCACTATATATAGTGCAAACTTGTCGCAACAAGAACTGCTGAAATGATGACAGATCTCTTTGGACCATATTTATCAGGAAACCATCCATCAGTGGATAATTCACACACAACGAAATAACAGAAAAATTATATTGTGGTATATGTGTGCCCATTGTAAACGCCGACTCGAGCAATGACAGCTAGGCAAAGCAGCCATAATCTTTCAACTTAAACAGTCAAAACATTTAAGTCTGGGAGGGTTACTCAGCCATTAGGATAAATCAAAATTTTCAATCCTTCATTTTCAGCAACTAATCGGCCCGATGATGACAAATACCCATGTCCTGTGTGTGTGTTTCTGCATGTCTGTTAACAGTTTGTTGTAAGGTTGATAAGATCATGAATGCGATATTGCAAAAGACGGGTAAAACATCCAATCCAGCTTGAAAATTGGGAGTATCATCCGGATACTGGCATTGAATGAAGTCAGTGTGATGGGACATTTTCAGTGGACACTGCTGGCATTTTTTTTTCTACACCTGTGTTAATCTGAAAATACCTTGAGGAGAGGGACAAGCTTGCCTTCCTTGACCCAACTCTTTGGGTTGACATGGCCTTTAGGATTGCACTGGCATGAAAATGAGGCAGATTTGAGTGTGTATGTATGTGCGTGTGTGTGTGTGTTTACAGTTGTATGGACTTCACACACACGTACACACATACATCCATGCACTGGAGCCATTCAAGCTAAGCTGGCTTGTGGCAACATGCTACCATGTTTTTTTTGTGTGTGTAAAATTTACATATTTTTCCTTGCTTTCTACCCGTTTGCTGGCCATCTAAATAGTTCTTGCCAAAGGCTGAAACAGTTTTCAGACACTAATTATGGAATGGAGCATTATGTGATTGTGCACAACCAAGGTTTGTATTTTTTTTTATAATTATTGTATCATTGTGTTATATTGAGAGTTCATTTATTCAGCATTGCCGACTCATTGCCTGCCCTGTTGTTGAAATCCTGTGTCTTAGGCAACCTAATGGATCGGCAGGTGTTGCACGATATAACAGAGAGGTGGTTGGTAAATGCGATTCAGAAGTTAAGGTGGTATGGCAAATGTGATGGAAAGGTAGCCAGGTGGGATACCACACGAGATGGAAAGTTTGCCAGGTGGGTTGCAAAAAGGTGATGGAAGGAAAGTCAAACGGGATACCTGATGTGGTGGACAGTTTGCAAGGTGGCGGATCAAATGTGATGGAAAGTTTGCCAGGTGGGATACCAAATGCGAAGCAAAGTTAGCTGGGTAGGTTACCAAATATGATGGGTAACTGGTCAGGTGGGATACAAAATGCGAGGGAAAGTTGTAGATGGGTTGGCTGCCAAATGTGATGGAAAGTAATTTTGTGGGATACCAGATGTGATTGAAAGTAATCCGAGTGGTTTATTATATGTGAAAGGTAAAAGTGAAGAATACCAAATATTTGGATTTGTTAACCATGTATTACATCATGCGATAGAAAGTCGGCCATGTGGAATACTAAATATCAAATGCAGTGGAAAGTTAGCCATATCAAGCGCAAAATATGATGGAGAGTTCGTTGTTTAGGATACCAATTGTGATTGTTGTTTAGCCGTGCAGAATGCCAGCATGATAAGAGTGTTAGTCGCAGAGGATATTAAATGTGTGGTGGAAAGTTGTGTGTAGATTACTACAAGTAATGGAAAGTTGGCCGTGTTGTACGTGATGGAAAGTTAGCCATATTGGATTCCAAATGCGTTGAATGTGGTGGAAAATCAAGTGAATGGTATATCGTAAGTGATGGAAGGTTAGCTGTGTGGAATACCCAATGTGATGGCAAGCTGGCAGAATGAGAGACCACTTGTAACTAAAGATTTGTTGAAGCTGCTAATGGTAATCACTGTGCAGTCTTTCGTTTTTTCATGTTCTCCCAATGTATGTTTGTATTGTGTTTTGTTACTTTTTCTTCTTTCCTCGTTCTCACTCCCCCCGTTGATATTCATTAGTCAGTATTCAGCATTGTTTCCCAGTAGGTTTTGTAGTGGAATCTCAAATGTAGATGTGATCTGGAAGGGGTTGTGAAAGTGAATTGTGGACGGGCCGAAGCTTAGCATTTGATCACTTTTAGATCAATAAATCTGCAAATTGATTTGGAACGTTTCGAGGCATGTTTTGTGTGCATGGGCAGTGTACCCTTGAACATACGAGTTCTGTGTTTGTTTCTAGAGGAGGGTGTACATGTGGGTAGAGTGGAGGTGGGGAATCGAAGTGTGAATGTTCAACTGTATGTTTCAATTACCCACCACAAATCTGCAGAGACATGTACACACTAAAATACACACTTTCCTGGTATTTAGCTAGTAGGGGATGGATAGTTTCATTCCTGGCAACTGTGAGTGGAGAAAGAAATGACGGGGTCATTGCTATTGTTGATGCATATCGACTCCAATTTCACAAACATGTCTTCACGTGTGGATTTTGTAATCAAGCTTCGACTCCAATTCACAAACACATGTCTTCACGTGTGAATTTTGTAATCAAGCTTAGTATGCTAGGATATCACAGTGTTTACATGGCGGCAGTTGAGTGTGAGATTCAAGCAAGAGTGTGGTCACAACTTTTGAGAGGTGGGAGGAATGATTCTCTAGGGTAAGGACTCAAAGACTAGTGATAGTGTATTCTGTTTTAGAAATTCTTTATAAAAAAAAAAAAAAAAATTCACCTTCACTCTCTTTCTTACTAGTGATGGAAGGAGCAGCTTTCCAATACCAATCACTGAAAGAAAGTTAGGTTTTTCTAGGGACTGTTGAAATACTCAACAGTGGTTCAGGTGTCATTTACCTTAGGCTTATGCACATAAAAATGCTTGTGTGCGAGTGACAGACAGAAATAGGGTCATATGCGAAATGTTAATATACAAACAACCAGCAGACTGACACTAGTTAAGTGCATTTTCACGAACAAAAGTTTGCTTTTGTATAGAAGATGAAAATATACAGAACGTTTAGGAATTGTTCAAAGATGCCGTCTAGCCTGACCCGGCTGGCTTGTTCACAGTTTATCTCATCATCAAGGTAGGTGAAGCAGTCTTCGTAATCCAAGTTACAGTCCAGTGGGGGACACGGACTTTAACTGATGAAAAGTTTGAGAGTTGATCTCTCTCCAGTCTGTCGATGTGACCACCAAGGTAGGTCTGCTGGACAGTCGGTTGGCTGCATGGCAGTATGGATTCTTGATCCTGTGCTGGGCCAGTGGTGGATGTAACGGGGTCCCAGGGTCTTTTGAGCTTTCAGAACCTGCAAGTACACTAGCCTTCTTTCTTTTCTTTATGTGTACACTGGCTCATACTCCTGCAGACACTCCCTGTACAGACAGGCAAGGATTGATCCCATATACCCAACAAAGGGAGTGGAGTTTTGTGTGTATGACCATTGTTTATCCTGCCATTAAGGCAGCCATACTCCAGCTTCAGGGAAGGTGCATGCTGTGTGTAACATATCATCCATACTAACGGCCAAACGGGCCATCTCTTCCTAAAGTTGGTGATGGATTTTACATGTGTGCAAGGTTTTTATACGCGCGTTCACAAAAGAAACCTCGATTTATAGTCTCATTTGAAGGACTGTATGGGAAATGAGGTCAGAACCAGTGTTAACTCCAAGGGAAAAATCCCCCTGTACCAAAACAGGCCAGCGGAGAATTGAACCCTCAACCCCAGGATCACCAATATTACGAGTCTGGCGCTCTTCCACTGAGCTATTCCAGCCCCAACTTGCCTTCTGAGCTTCTAGGAATGTGTGTTTCTCAGCCAGCATAAAGGAGACTAATATAACTATATCAGTTTTAATCTTCTGTCACTACTTCAATTCTTCAGTCAGGATCCGAGAGGAGTTTTTAACAAGTATAAACAACTGAAGGGAACTAACTCTTCAAAGTAGTCAAATGGTCTTATTAAGTACTGGAGTACACTTAGTCCCCTTCTAAGTATTTAGACAATGTTATTCACAAATCACACCACATTTTCACATGTATTGGCATAATTTTATCCTGTTCTGTTAAGCATAGTGCTATCCCCTGTTAAAACATAAGGCATGAAAATTAATGTAAACAGTGTGTAGTCTCGAAACATAAAAAAACTCAATTCCACTCTTTTTTTTTTTCAGAATCGGTCAATGAAACTTGACACAGAACCTCAGAGCAGGAGAGATGCCCTCTCCCTCTCCTTCCTTCCACCTCCAGTGAGAGAGAGGACGGAGGTGATCTTTTATGTAAAAACTACTACTCAGAAATTCTAGCACAAAAAAAACACGCAGTCTTTCCCCTGAAAGATCATACCTGCCATTCCCACTCGTCGCAACCACCTTGATTTTATTAAATTTTAAATCATTAATGAATGTTAAAACAGGCTTGAAGTCTCATTCATGTTAGTGAATAAACAGTAATGCCTGGACCACAGCAAACCAATCTAAACAAAAAGTGCAGGGTTTTTCTGTTCACGATAAAAAATACCACAGCTTTACATCCAATGTAGACCCAAAGCGACCAACACCGCTATCAACTAAGCATGACCACAGAGATGGGCACATACACGAGTATGTTGCATGTTTATCCTTTCCACTGGATTAGATTGGACAGATGATTCATTTAGACATCAAAGGTGGGTCGCAAAACACAGACTACCAAGACATCATATATCCTTCCAGTGGTTTCTTTCATGTTAGAGAGCTCTTGATATCACTTTTTTTTTTTTTTAAATGTAGAAAGGGTTTGTTGATTTAACAAAAACATGATTGCTTCCTTTTTTTATATCAAGTTATTTACTTTGTTAACAGCTTCTTATTTTATGAATACACACACACACATGCGTATACGCGCATGCACGCACACACACACACACACGTATACATGTCAGCAATAATTTCAGCAGAACACAGTTTTAAAGTTGGTACAAGCGAATGAAACTCACTTGAATCAGAGAATGGTTTGAACCAGTAGGAAGCTGAGATCAAGTTTTTATAGTGTTAATTTTTGCCATCATGTACCTTCTGGCTCCAGAAAAATTTTGCGAAGACATTATCAATCTTGTAATTGTCACATTATGCATGCGCATGAACTTCACAGTCCATTGGACGTTAGAAAGTTGCTAATAGCTGAATGACATACAGAGAAGATGCACCATATTTCGCAACTGCTTATTTCACTGATCTTACGGCGAGGTGTGAACTTTTTTCAGCCTGGATTGATGCGTTGCATACTTCTTCCAAAGCACAGGTGTTTCCTCTTCTCACATACAGCATTTGCACCAAAATGACCGTTTCATAGGAAAGGAAGTCTCAAATCCATCCAGTTTTATCCAACGAGCTTGTTTTAGCAAGATACATGGTGAAAATCATGACTCTCTGTGCACCACCACAGCAGAACCACAAATGAATGGGAAGATTCATCAGTGGTAGAATTAAGGTTTTGCACTAGGGCAAAGAGCTACTCTGCATGTTAAGTAAACGTCAATTTTTCATCCAGTTTTGTATTAACTTTGTAAAGTTTTCAGTTTTTGGCATTACTCAACAACATACCCCTTTCTCAAAACAAAGGTCAGTTTAACAGACAGTGGCTATGGTACGCTATCAGACAGAAATCATTCAAATTCACGCACCCCCATGCCAGCTCCAGTCATATTCCGATTCAATCTTTCATTCCTGAGAGAGACAGAGAGAGAGAGAGAGAGAAATATGCATTACAGTTCAAGGTCAGCCTGCTGAACCTAGCATTGCTGCTGACTCATGAGAAGAGATAAACATGGGCAAGAAATGCCACATAGGTAAGATAAGGTAATGTTGCTTATAGCCCAGCCGACTGCAAAGGGCCATATCAGGGCTGTCACCACGTTAAAATCAACTCAAGTTATCAACCAAAAAAAAATATAAAAAAATATATATAACACATCTCTTTAAAATAAATTTCTAAGAGCATACCAGACACTTCGTTAAAAATCTTTCTTCCCTAAAATCCTAGATCAGATGGAAAATGTTGATCTTTTCAGAAATCCATCAGGTAGGACATCTCTGAACAGGGTTTTCATGGAGTCCGAATGTCATCACACATTGAAAACTGAAAGAAATCGGTTTAGCTCCAAAGCGTGAAATACTGGCTTTCCCAGACCTGAGTTGCTATGGGTTTGGTTGGGAAGACTGGAGCTACTCAGTCGAGGTTCATCTACTTAATGGGCGCTTTCCTTTGAGTGTTGCTCAGATTTGCCTGGCCAACACTGCAGGTGTCTGCAAGTTCCATTCAGTTAGATGCCGGGATATATTATGATTATTAGCGTATAGTATAGCCTTGTCATGCAGTCTCAAACAAAAGATACCTCCACAGCATCATCTTCATTAATCAGCATTAAAACAAAATCTTGATGTAAGGCTGTTCATGGTCTGCTCTCATGGCAACTTAGTTACAGTTTCCTTGCTACGTGGATGCTGTTGGTGAGTTCACGTCACGGTTGTCGTACCAGTGAGTTAATGGGAATTGCTGTTAGATGGATATGGTGGGGTCCCCCAGAGGGAGATGCTCCCTCACTCTGGCTCTGCAACTATATAAGTAAGGAGCACGTCTTGCATATGTTGGATCAGAACAGGCACCGCTGAACACCACCCCAAGTGACTCTGGCAGCAGTGCAGTATGTCTCTGGCGGGTTGCCACTTGACACGACTCTCCTTGTGGACTGTCATGCTGGTGCTGTGGGGAAAGTCTAGAGTATGACTGTGAATTCTTACCAGAATGAGCAGCATGGGGGTAATGCTACTGGAATGGCACAGAAGTTACGACAGCTTAAAAGAGAAAAATACAAATCAGATTACTAGACATGGATGGCTGATTTTCCAGCTAGTTTGTGTCTGACCTAGTAAAGTAGAATCCAGATAAGCAGAAACAGTTGAATGATCTAGAAGCTAGAGCATGGCTTATTGAAGTTGTAATGCAAAATCCAGATAAGCAGAAATTAATTGCTCTCCAGGAGTTAGTGTATCATAGATTTAGATAGTAAGCAGAAATGGATGGTTGTCTTGGAGCTTGTATATCATTGCTTTAAATAGTATAGTGTAAAATCTAGATCAGTGGAGATTGACAACTTATCTTGGGTTTTGTTTATCACTGATTGTAATGGGGATAGAAAATCCAGACTCAGAAATGGATAGTTGGGGCTTGTTTATCCCTGATTGCAGTAATGAAACCAAATCCAGATCCGCATAATCAGCTGATCTTGATACTAAAATTAAATATCAGCTGTTTCCATTAGTAAAACAGAATCCAAATTGGCAAGAGAGGGATGGCTAAACCAAATGCTAGTTTATCACCGATTACATTTGTAAAATGAAATACAAAATGTACAGAAATGGATGTCCGACGTCCAACATATTTGTGATACAGTTAAAAAAATCCAGACTTCATAAAAGAAGATAGTTTGTGACCGATTTGATCATCTTTCATTGTGCAGCAGCTTCTGGTCTCAACATATTAAGCAGAAAAATGCAAATGATCTGAGAAATTTGCTACTAAATTTACATTGTGTCATGGTTACTGACTCGGCCTTAACAAACATGCCACTTAAGACAGCATATGTATTCAATTTAAGCTGTCCTTAATTTTTTTTCAGTAATATATCACTGCATAGCACAAGGCAAGAATGGTGTTTGCACAAGCAGATTTTTATCACAGGGAGAAAAAGTCTCATGTCAAAAGTAGTTCCCATTGGGAGGCCAAGGACTTAGTACAAATTGCATCCCCTTTCTCTGAAGTTCTATGCAGGTAAATCTCTCTTTCTTGTCACTCTCTTCGACTCTGCCTTTTTGACAAGGAATCTTTTTTTTTTTGTCTTTCTTTACTCTCTTCCGCTTTTGTGAGCCATTCTCCTGTCTTTGTTCTGGAAACTCTATAAACCTGTTTTCTCTTATTTGTATTTGCCCATATTATGGCCTTTTGTGTGTGTGTGTGTGTGTGTGTGTGTGTGTGTGAGTGAGATTGATTTTTTTTTTTTTTAAACATTTGATATGCCCTTTCCATTTTTTCCTATTGCACAAAAAATTCTATTTTTGTTAAATACACCAACACTGCAGGTGGCTGTATTTCTCGGGCCTGGTTGATGCCAGGATTATCATGAAAGGAAGTGTAGAGTACAGCCCTCAGACTGAAATGGAAATCCGTAGCATCATCTTCATCCTCCTCATTCTCATTGATCAGCTTAAAAAAAAAAAAAACTCAAATTCTGTGGCCCTTCATGCCCTGCTCTCATGGTGACCCTTACTTTCAACCTCCTCTCTATCTCTGTGGCCTTGGTTTCATTCCATCAGGGTCACGGGTATCAGTGGGTCCATGGGGGCTGTCATGGATGGACATGGTGGTGCCCTCCCGGAGTTCACTCATGCCGGCTCCACAACTAATTAGTAGGAGGCTTAGTAGGTGTTGGTGTCCTGTGTCTGTTGATTCAGAACAGTCACCACTGAACACCACCAAAGTAACTTGGCAGCAGGGCAATCTCCTCCGATGGGTTGTCTCTCTTGACATTGACTGCTCCCTGTGGACTGCTGGTGCCGGGGCTGTGGCAGGACCGACCAGGCTATGGCTGTGGACGAGATATCGGAATAAACGGTGTGAGTGCACTGCCACTGAGGTGGCACGGAAGTTGGGACAGCACAAAAAAAAAGGAAAAAGGAAAAATTTCTAGGTACAGTATCAACAAATATATTGTTGAAAAGGAAATTCAAATCTAGGTATAATATCAAATATATTGTTGAGAGAGAGATTCAATGAATTTGTGAATACATTTACATACTTGTATCCTTGGGATACTACATTAGTGTTTACTATGTAAAATTTTTGTGTCTTCTTGCAAAACAGGAAGTCTGTTGTGGCATAGATGACTTATGTCATTTGTTGTGGTCAATCAGCTAAATATTGTTAGGTATGTATTCAGAGCACTAACCATGCAGTTTTTGACACAGTACAGCAACATCCGTTTCAAATGAAAGAGAAATGATTGCTCTGTCAATGAAAGTTAACACTGTGAACTTGAACTCTATATCTTGGATCTTCTGTTCAGTGACAATGTTCAAAATGCAGAGAATGCTAAAAAGAATATCTATTCGATCAACAAGGGCTGAAGGTCACAGAACTGCATTCTGCAAGAACTTTTTTAAAAAAATTACCATATTTTTTAAAAATTAGTTTATTCTGAACACACTGACATATTACACATGAACTTTGATTCACTATTTCTAATTTCAGAAGCATTCTAATACTGCTGCATAGTTACAGCAAAAAAAGGTGAAAAACTCAAAAACTCGTGTTCATCATTATGTTTCACAGTAAAGGTTGGTAAAAACATTTTCATATGATTCACTTTATCAATTTTTTGGCCAGACGACAGCAAATGGCCTTAGATTTGTCACCTTGAAGTCAACTTTGCATAAATGCCAAAATAAGGAACATGAAAAAAAAAAATGCACATACATACACACACACTCACACAAACTTGTTAGATTTTCTCAAACTATGCTGGAAGTCTTTAAAATCTTTCATCTATAAAATCTTAAGATAAAAAATGTTATCTCATCATACCAGATGAAACATCTGTTTTCATGGAGATAGCTAGAATGTATTCGTATCTGAACATTGCTGTAATGTATTCACATCTGATCAAACAACTGATTACTGATCAACTGACAGTTGCTAGACAAATCTTGATCTGCAAGCTGCCTACCAGAGATATTCCAGAGCAACTTGACGTTCAGGAACACTTTCAGCCATGGGTCCAGACAAAGAAGAATCTGGAAACAGACCAGACATAGTTAAACTCTCCAGTTTACATGTCCCATCATGGCTCACATGTCCAATCATGGCTCACATCCCACTACCAATAACACAAGTGACCAACACACACCAACACCTCAAATGATTAGCCTTCTCCACAGAGACTGAGCTGTAAAAGAACATCACTGCAACCCATTTTTTTTTTTAGAAACACACTGTACTTATTCAACCAACCAACCAAATTCAGCAAACTTCACCATTACCATATAAACTAAGTGCCTGAATTACTGCACAGTAAGCTGAAAATAGTGGTGGGGGGGGGGGGGGGGGGGGTTAGGACAAAAATATTCAGCACCTACACGGATTGGCTCTTAGAGCAACTACACACCATGTGCATCCCTTCCCTGGACCAAATGTACAACAATACAAATTACACCCATCAAGCAAACAGAAACCCTTGACATGTGTAACTAAACGCATGTATCAAGTGTATTACTTATTCATTATATACTTCAGCATCTTAAACACAAAATTTTAAATTGTTAGTGAAACAATTTCAGCTAACAACAATGCTTGGGGGAAAATGCATGCAGATGCTTTCGCAAGTCCTTGCAGTAAAGATGCATGCAACCTGCGGCATAATAAATAACTTGGCTTCATGCAATCACTACAGACACAACACAAACATATCAGTTCTTGATAACATAATCAATCCAGTTAACAACAAACATTATCAGGTCTTGAGGAAATAAACAATCCAGTTGACAACACAAACATATCAAGTCTTGATGAAATAATCTATCATCAAAACAGATGGCATTCTTGGCATTATATTGGCTGATGGGACACCATAGTCAATATCAAAGTTAATACCGACCCCATAACAGAGCTGCAACTTACCTTTCTTTGACTAGCCCTCTCAATAGCTCTACAGACATTGTATACACACACTCATGTACTGAATTCAATTCATACCGTTTGTAACTCAGCCAACCACAGGGGTCGTATCAGGGCTGTGGTTTCGTGAAAGTCAATTCCCCAAATTGAAAAGTTGCATGCATATACAGGTGATACCAACCAACATGAGTTCATTTGTTATCCCCCACATTTGTTCTAAAGGCATTTAGACACCGACACATTTGAAAAATTGATGTTGCAATTCCATAATAATTTCTGCAGTCTACACACACACACACACTGCCATGTTTTTCCGATAATCATTACATTCAAATCAGCAACAAGCAGGTTGGTGGCCTCCTGCCACAACATAAAAAACCAACATTTGCAAACACTAGCCAAGCCTGAATGACAGCCTGCAGATAAATGTTTTAATTACTTTGGAGTGCAATGCTAGATTGCTTTGATACACTTGCCAAGTTTCTCGTTATACATACCAACCCACCTTACTCCTTTCCAGCGTTTCAGTGCAATGCTGGCCACTGGAACAATTCTGTAAACACAGTTTCAACACGTAAATCTACTGGCCAATTCAAAGAATATTCTGTTGTCTTCGAACGCCTGCTTAGAAAAAACAAGTTTACACATTTATCCCATATAACTGTTCTAAATCAAGCACACACTCTTTTTCTTTTAAAGATTGATAATTACAATCGAAATGAAGGTTGCAATGTTGGATAACACTAAAAATGACATTGCCAAGTTAGGATGACACTGGAAATGGCATGGCAAAGTTGGATGACACTAGACATGACATGGCAAAGTTGGATGACACTAGAAATAATGTTATAAAGTTGGACGGCACTGGAAATGACATTATCACACAAAGTTGAATTACATGGCAATGACATTATAAAGTTAAATTACACTGGAAATGACGTCGCAAAGTTGGATGATACTTGAAATGATGATATAAAGTTCAATTACACTGGAAATCACGTAAATTTGGACGACACTCACCCTTACAAAAAAAATGTATGGGTTTTGTTATCCCTTATAACTCTTACTTAGGGTGGCTTTGGCATGTCTTTTTCCTTTTTCAACAGATCTTAGTTAGGGTGCTTTGGCATGTCTTTTTTCCTTTTTCAAAGAAGATGCCTAAAAATAAAATGGCTTCTTGTAGACATACATTTTTCTTTTCATAGCCCATCTGCATCCAAAGAAAACAAAAACTGTACCCATTGTAAAAAAAGTCAGTTGAGTGGATGGGAAAAAACAGTCTGTTTCTAGGTACAGTATCAACAAATACATTGTTGTAAAAGAAATTCAAATGTAGATTATCAACAACAAATGTACTGTTGAAAGAGAAATTCAATCAATTTGTGAATACATTTACATACTTGTATCCTTGGGATACTACATCAGTGTTTACTATGTAAAATCTTGTGTCCTCTTGCAAAACAGGAAGTCTGTTGTAGCATAGTTGACTTAAATGTGATTTGTTGTGGTCAATCAGCTAATAGATCAAGTCACAAGTGACTGACAGTACTAGTGGCACAACTGGAAGATTATACCCAGACCCAAAGCAATGCCAAACCAGCTGCTTCTGTCTATAGTCATGCACGGCGACCTGAACTGCAAACATTATGCTACCTGTAACAATACCAGTAGCCAGTTCTTTTCCATCGATGCCCAGGTAAGTGTTAATGGAACAAGCGATTCACTCGCTAGGCAGCAAGACCTGATACATTGCTACAAATCATCGTTTGGTAATCTGGGACTGAACAGTTTAGGAAAGCCGAAGTGTGGGCAATGGGCTTTTTAACTGAATACTTCATCCTCCATTACTTCAGTTAACAATTGTTGAAGTTACAAACAAAACACATTTTTAACAACATGCAACTGCCAAAACTCACAAAACATTTGTGCTTAATTCTGCAACAGTTTATGATGTGTACTCAAAAAATTCTCTCCAAACCCTGATTTTTTTTTTCAACCCTCTGTCTTAAGCACGACTTTGTGCTTCATGACTATGAGAATACCATGCCATGTGAGGTAACTCCACAACACTCTCTCCATAAGGAAACCTCATTTTTTAAAAATTCCTTTTCGCTCATCTATTCCATAAATTTAATGAAAAAAATTTAAAGACATCACTCCATCCAAAAAAGCCATTTCTTCCCGTATGTAGTCAGCTGGTACACATGGGAAGA
>JADBJO010000610.1:0-2500 GCA_016801955.1 Conus betulinus | reverse complement strand
ATTTTTTTAGTGATTTCAAGTGCAAAAAAAATGCAAAAATAAAAAAAAAATGTTATGTTTCTTCTAAGCGTAAAAAAATAAAGAAAGAATGCCAACAAACTCTCAACAAGGGAGGAAAAATACTCCACTCACAACTGAAGACCAGAAAGTATGGTATTTCCAACAGAAAAGTGCATGAAACAGCCACAAATACAACTACTCCAATAGCAGGGAACACACACACACACACACACACACACACACACACACAACACACTTCTTATGCCTAACTGGTACACATGTAAGAAAGAAAAAAAAGGGAACACACACACACACACACACACACACACACATAACACACACACACACACACACACACAACCCCTTTCACTCTCAACAGTGATATATATATATATATATATATTTTTATGACCAAGTCATTCATGTGCCTGTTGGTCTCTGAACCCTTGCCATTCAGTTGATCTATATAATCAGCTGTACACCCACTCGAAACACGTCTGTGCTACTCGCCTCTCACGTGTCAGTTGGCCACGCCCCCTTCAACCTCGACCAGCAAGAGTCGGCCCACAGCGTGTGTGTGAAGTTCGTTGCCTAAAGTCTTAGTTGGCTCCCTCACATAGAGTTAGTGAACAGTCAGTCAGTGCTGGCTGGCTCAACGCAAAAACACTGGGGCACACGCGGTAGGGTAGTAAGTGGGCGTCTTATCAGCCTCTCATAACAAGTTGGCCACGGTCCAACGCTTCACGTTGGAATAATTCGGTCAAGCCCTCACTATCGTTCTTTACTCGTGACTGTCTGGGTCTTCTTCATCTGTATTAGGAACAACCGACCGTCTATTCAATATTCCCCAGCACTTGATCTGTGGTAAATGTACGGCAAGGTCGAGTACGTAAAGTGCTTGGTGGTGACGTCATAGTGAATGGAAAAAAAAACAATCGGAATAAAGTCAATAAAACACTGAACTGAATAGTGTTCTGACAAAGCAAATGGCTGTGAGCATGGGCCAGACCATCCCCCAACTATGACGTTTATTGCTGGCTTTTTATCTCATGAACTAGGATCGTGAGAGTATCGGGAGTTAGGTCACCCTACTTTGTCGCCAAAAGGCTAGGTCACACTGATGTGCTTTTTTTTTTAATGAAATTGAGATCCGACTGAAGTTTTCTTTTTTAAAGTTACGTTCATCCACACGCAAATATCATCAGCATATTGCACCAAGGAGCAGTTCTCAGATAAAACGCTTTGGAAGATTTGCATATTAGAAATATTAAAAAGTAGCAGAGCAATGACCGATCCCTGAGGAATGCTCATTTGTAAATATCTCTTGCTGGAATAAAACATTTTCTTTGTTTCTATACTTCTACTGGTCTAACATGCTTTGATGTAGTTATATACATGACCAGAAAGACCAATAGTTCTCAGTTTATATAAAAGTCTCTCATGCCAAACATGATCATACGCTTTTCTGACATCAAAGAAAGTGGCAGGGCATTTTTTCTTCATGCAAATTGTTGTTTTCACATGAGTCGTCAATTTTACCAGATGGTCTACTGTTGATCTGCCTTTTCTAAAGCCTGCTTGTGTAGCCACATTTCTCACAGTGATGTACAAGCCTACTTACAATTCTTTCCATTAACTTACACAATGTGAGAGGCAAGGGCAATCCGACGGTAACTATGCTGTATCTAGGTTTTACCCTGCTTTGAGATTGGTTACAACTACAGATTCTTTCCAACAGAAGGGATACTTCCATCTTTGTTATGTTATGAAGAAACAATACAAAATTTTCTGGCAGGTATTGCATCCAGACCAACTGATTTTTTGTTGGTAATAATATCATTGCATTCCTCAATTCTTGTAGAGGGATATCTGCATTTAGATAATGGTCATTTTTTCTTCTGGATCACAGTACACATCGTATTCTTTGAGTTTTCCCTCCACAGCTTTGCATTTATCAGAAAGGCTATTTGTGGAACTATTTCTTTGCTGTGTGTGTGTTGTGGTGTGTGTGTCGTGTGTGTGTGTGTGTGTGTGGTCGGATTGCTTGTCTGCATTACAGCCAACAGGACAGCAGAAATAGGGTCATTGTAGTTGTTAGAATTTTTTTACCATTCTGTCTGAACAACTGACCCCTGGATCCCCACAAACTGACACTTGCCACCAAACACCGTGGTGAAATGGGTAGGGCTTACAGACTATCCGGTGGTGAGGTTGTGGTTTCCAAATCCCTTCAGGAACGTGGGGTTTTTTCTGACCCGACCGGCTCATACCCAGAGTTGAGGTTGCTGCGACTCAGTTGGGAAGAACTGGGACACACAGCGAGTTGCATCTCACCTTATAATGGATGGCGTTTCTGAGAGTGTTGCTCAAATTTCTGACCAAACACCCGCAGCTGCCTGTATCCTCGGGACGGGGTGACGCCGGGATAGATTATGAAAGGCTAGGAAGCATTGAGTCAGCACTGTCTATGTCTCAGACCGAAATGGAACTCCATAGCATA
>JADBJO010000609.1:617356-624856 GCA_016801955.1 Conus betulinus | reverse complement strand
AGATTATTAGATGAACACTGATTACTGTGGTGTAAATTTTTGTGGCTGTGAGTGACCACTCTGAGGGGCTATGCCGGTTCATAACCTGTGCTTTCGCTCCGCGTGCGGGCAGTTCCTTGGTGTTTACTACAATTTTATGGCTAAACGAGAGCTGTTTGCTGTTAGAATGCGCAAGAAACTCATCGCTGTGCGGACCAGAACAGAGGTTCTGTTGTTTTGTGTTTGTGGTCACCTACTTTCTGTGCTGTGGAGATGTAGAGATGAATCCTGGCCCGGTGAATAGTGATACTGCTACCACCGATAGTAACACAGAAATCAGCACTGCGACAAGTGAAAACCGGCAACACTGACAGCGGCAAAATTTCCTCCCATCCCCCCAGTGGTGTGACACCAGATAAAGCATCAGAGATCCTGGAAGCGATTCGACAGCAAAGTCAGGAGTTCCAGTCGATAAAAGCCGACATAGCCTCCATGCGGAAAGATATCGGTTTCAATAAAGTCTGATATCGGCGAGGTGAAGTCTAAATGCGAGGAGATAGGTCGGAGATGCGACAAACTGGAAGAGGATAATGTACGCCTGACATCTGCAGTTAAGGAAACACGGGAAGATATTGACGAACTCTTCGCTTCTAGCAATAAGTTGGAAGACAATCTATGGGGAACGCTTTCCAGTGTAGATGGGCTGAAGAACGAACTGGATACGCTGAAGGAACACTGTGAAAGACTAGAAAGCTTTCCAGGAAGGACAATCTACGCCTCTACGGTATTCCTGAGAAAGATAAATTTGAATCATATGACACTTGTGCTAGATTAGTCGCTGACACTCTGAACAGTGTAACAGGCCCGAAGATTTGGTCTCCCGATGACATAGCCCGAGCACATAGAATAGGACAGGCTAGGGAGGATCAACCGAAACCGAAACAATGATTGTAAAGTTCTTCCGATGGAATGACAAAATGACTGTGATAACAAATAAGGACTTTCGATCAAAACTGGGAGGAAAAGGGTGTCAAAGTGACCAACGACTTGACTAAACATCAAGCTAATATAGTAGCAGAGGCGCGGGAGGGAGGAGAGAGAGGGGAAAGTGGCGTTCTTCAAGAGAGGCAAATTGACGGTGGCACACCCCAGAAGACCGGATCCCAGGACCTATGCCGAAGTTGCCGCTGTACCCAGAGGAAAACGCCGATGCCAGACAAGCGGATGTGGAAACACGGCAGCCGATTGATAGTGGGCTAAGCCACCCGGATAGAAATCACGACCCAGATGAAGGCAGGCGGCGTGTCGTGGAATCCCTTTGCCCCATCCAACGATAGCGGACCAGGCGGTCATCGTGATGGGGAATCCCCTCGCCCACCCAACGATAACGGACCAGGCGGGTCGGCATGGCGGAGAATCCCCCCGTCCGACCAGCGTAGTGGACCAGGCGGTCGGCGGAGATGGGGAATCCCCTCGCTCGACCAACGTCAGCAAACCAGGCGGTCGTTAGACGTGTCGACAGGCGTGATGGGGAATCTCTTTGTGCAACCTACGTAAGCAGTCAGTCCCGCAGTACACGTGGTGCTCGTGTTGGTTTTCGGGACGACAAGACTAGTGTCTATGGACAGGGAGGTGGGGGTTACCGTGATGGCAGAGGTGATGTGATGTGCATGCACAGGAAGTGGGGGGAAATGGTGTTAGCAGAAGTGGTGTCAGTGGACAGAGACAAGTCAGGACCCAGCCAGTCCTGCCCACCTGTCAACAAGTGCCCAGGCAACGATTTCCGACCACGGCGATCTACTCGGATTACCCACTAGGACAGGCAGGGTCATTTTGGAACATTTCATTTTCTCATTTATAACGTTGAAAATCTTTATTCTAAACTCAACGATTTCTCTTTCATGAACTATGTCTCTACATTTGATTTTGTTTGTTTAACCGAAACGTTTGTTGATGACACATTTGATTACAATGGTATTTTCACCGATCACATTAAGTTCGCAGCTCCAGCAAAAAAAAAAAAATGTCTCGACAGGGAAGAAACTCCGGGGGGTGTCTTACTCCTGATAAGGAAATCATTGGCGTCTTTCGTATCATGTGTGAAAATAGATTGTGTAAACACGGTAGCTGTTATAGTAAACAAGTGCGTTTTTAACAGTGATAAAGATGTCCTGATAATAGCATGTTATGTTGCACCGGAACATTCGCCTGTGTATGATCAAATGCTAATCAAAGATGGCATTGTTAACTTAGAGGAAAGTATTTTACACTCAGTACGTAATCAAGACCTGTATAAAATAATACTTGGGGATCTCAATGCCAGAACTGCAAGCAAACATCTCTGGTGAGGAACAACTTGTAAATTATTCTCCATTTCTTGATGATGATGATGATGATGATGAGGCTGATCGTGATGACAACGATGGGAGAATGAAATCTAAGAGTTTACAAAGGAAATCTAAAGACGAATGTATGAATAAGTTTGGGAGATCACTTCTGAATTTATGTTTCTTGTTAAACTGTGTTATAGTAAATGGTTGTTGTTGTAATAGTGATAGGAGTGGTGACTTCACATATGTTTCCGCTCATGGTTGCAGTGTAATAGACTATGTAATCTTATCTGAAGACTTATTTTCCACAGACTGTTGCAATTTATATGTGGTGAGCAAATAGCCTCGTGGCATTTGCCTGTAGAATTTGAATGGAAAAATAACGATAGAGCTAATCACACTAAATCAAAACAATCTGCAGCTCAAACTACTGTTGAAGACCGTATCTTTTGGTCTGAAGATATGTCACTCGCTATAAAGAGGAACAAAACTCTTGCGATTTTAAACAAAGCTTACAGAATGCCTATGCACAGCTCCAATCTGATATTAATACTTCTATTGACACGTTTACAAACGCTTTATGCAGCTCCGCTGCATGCATGATCAGGACAGTAGGAAAGAAGAAAAGGGGGATGTTTGGTTTGACAGGGAATGTGCGCAAAAAAAAAGAAATTGGTCAGAAAACTCTTAAGATATTTCAGCGATCAAAGAAAAACAGCAAGAGAGAGAAGAAAGATGCTTATGGAAGAGAAGTAAGACGCTTACAGGAGAAGAAAGATGCTTACGTAAAGGAAAAAAAGAATACAAACACCTGTTGTTAAGAAAGAAAAATGAATTTGATCAAGTAAGGTTAATGGAACTGAAACAATCAACTCATGATTCTAAGTTGTTTTGGCAAACCATCAGATCAGTCAATAGAAAGTGTGCTGTTTACAATAATATAACTAGTGAACAATGGTACCAGCATTTTTCAATCTCTTTAATGAAACGGATCTTAGGTTAAATCATGAAGACATAAACATCATGGAGGAAAGGAAGTGAGGAAGAAACAACTGTAACTTTGTTCAACGACGCCATTTCCATGCAAGAGGTTCTTACCAGTATTGGCAATCTCAAAGCAGGGAAAAGTGCAGGACCTGATAAAATTGTTAGTGAAATGCTAAAAAATGCAGATGTTTCTGTTGTGGACTTCCTTGTTGTTTATTTCAATAAGATATTTGATCTAGGTGTTTTTCCCCCTGAATGGTCTAAGTCCATCATTGTACCTTTACATAAAAAGGAGAGACTTAGATATGCCTGATAACTATCGCGGTATAGCTCTAACAAGTGTGTTTTAAGCAAAGTTTATACTCATATACTGAATAAAAGACTCACTGTATGGGCAGAGAACAAGAACAAAAGATAGTTGAAGAACAAGCGGGTTTTAGGGCGGGATATAGTACTATAGATCACATTTTCACATTATACGCAATTGTCAGTAAGTTTTTAGCAAAGCATACTAAACTCTATGTTGCCTTTGTAGACTTTAAAAAAGCTTTTGATTCTGTAAATAGAAACATTTTGTGGGGGGTTTTAAGAAAGAATGGGATTAAAGATAAACTTTATAATGCTTTAAGAGGTATCTATGACAATGTGATGATTTGTGTGCGTGACAAATGTTGTTACACTGATTATTTTGATTGTCCCAGAGGGGTGAAACAAGGATGCTTACTAAGCCCTCAGTTATTTTCATTGTTTATAAATGAATTAGCTATTGATCTGTCTAGAGCAGGAAAGCATGGTATCCAGCTTATTCCTGGTGCTGCAGAAATATTTTTGTTGTTATTTGCTGACGATGTTGTTTTATTGTCTGATTCAGTGGTTGGGCTGCAGAATCAGCTTAACTGCCTAAAAAGAGAAGCAGATCGATTGTGTTTTACGGGTTAACTGGAAAAAAACGAATGTAATGGTGTTTAGAAAGGGTGGTCACTTAGCAAGTCATGAAAGGTGGGTTTATGGGAATGAAAATGTCAACGTAACTAACTCATATAAATATCTGGGAATGATCTTCACAACAAAACTGAGTATTACTGCTGCTTTGTCTGAGACTTGTAGGAAAGGTAGAAAAGGTGTTATGGAAATCTTAAAAACTCTGAAAAGATTAAGAACAACCGATCCAAGCCTATTTTGGAAATTGTTCGATTCACAAATTGAACCCATCTTGACATATGCTGCAGAGGTATGGGGCTTGGAGGACGAACGTAAACAAAATTGAAACAGTGCATACTTATGCCATTAAAAGATTTCTGAATGTTCCCCTCCATGCTTCTAATAAGCAAGTATATGGAGAAACTGGGCGATATCCATTATCTATTAGAACATCCGTAAAATGTGTGTCAGGTACTGGCTTAGACTTCTCAAATTACCCATGTCCAGACTATGTAGACAAGCATACGAAATGTCTCTCTATTGCAACACCAATCTGGCCATTTCAACTGGGTATCTAATGTACACAAACTTTTGTCAGAGAATGGGTTTGGTATTGTATGGCTGTGCCAAGGCATTGGATGCCAGGCTAGTTTTATTAGTGAATTTAAGGACAGATTAATCTCAAATAATATGCAAATTTGGCACTCCGAAATAGAGAGTAATGATAAGTATAGATGGTATAATTCATTTAAAGATTTATTCCAACCAGAAAAGTATTTATCATGTGTTACAAATAATTGGCACAGAAAAAATCTCGCTACCTTTCGTTTAAGAGTCGGTGGTTTAAAAAATCACAAAAGGTGGGTACATGAATTTTGCTAATATTCAGGAAGATGTCATTTGTCCATCATGTGAAAATGGACTGGAAGATGAAGTTCACTTCCTCTTTCAGTGCACTGCTTATGAAGATAATCGGAAAAACTGTTCCAAACTGAAATCGTTCTCTGGTGTGCCCCCAGCCAAAAATGCGGTAGTAAACGTCCTTTCTGACAACAATGAAAATAATTTAAAAGAATTAGCGAGGTTCATTGCTCTCTCAATGCAAATAAGAAAAAAGAAAATGGAAATGATCAAATAATTCACCAGTAACGATTAATTATTAAGTTACAAAATGACCCTAACCTAACTTATATATGTTTTGTGCATGTTTTCAGGTGGGAGGGAAGGGAGGGGAGGGAGGGAGGGAGGGAGGGGTGGATGGAGAGAGGAGGCGTGTGACGGGTGGGGATGTTAGGTGGAGTGGGGAAGGCTGTAATGCTATCTGGACGATAAACGCGTTTTGTCTTTGTCTTGTCTTTGTCTCTTTCTTCCCACGCACATGTGTGTGTGTGTGTGTGTGTGTGTGTGTGTGTGTGTGTGTGTGTGTGTGTGTGTGTGTGTACGTGTGTGGAGGGTTTTTGTTTATGTGTGTGTGTGTGTGTGGGGGGGGGGGTTTAGTTGGGTGGGTAGTTAAGTGTGGGTTTGAACACTTACATATGCATATGTTCGTCTGTGCGAGACTACATGGGTGATGTGTGTGTGTGTGTGTGTGGGGGGGGGGGGGGGGGTTAGTTGGGTAGGTAGTTAAGTGTGGGTTTGACACACTTACATATGCATATGTTCGTCTGTGCGAGACTACATGGGTGATGTGCGTGCCTGTTGTAGGCTATGATATCAGGTCATAGGAAATGAAGAGAGAGAGAGAGAGAGAGAGAGAGAGAGAGAGAGAGAGAGAGAGAGAGAGAGAGAGAGAAGGGGAGGGGGAGGTGGGGTGGGGGGGAAACAGACAGACAGACAGACAGACAGACAGAGAGGACTGCAAGGTCCCCAGTCATTGCCACATGACTTCAATTCTTGTTTCCTCTCCTCGCTTTTAGAGTTTTCTCCTTCCGCCTCTGGTGTCAGTGGGTTTTTCCATCTACACCCCCTGTGGCACCATTCTCTGTAGACATCAGATAGCAGTCGTTTTTGCTGGCACTTTGGTGACGTGTAATTAGATGAGGGTCTGATTTTCTCTTTCTTTCTTTTTTTTTTTGTTGTTGTTGTTGTTGTTTTTTGGTTTTTTTTTTTGTTTTCTACGTGGCACGCTTTCATTCCAGAGAATTTAGAACAACTCCATCTTTATTTCTCCCCGCTCTACCCCTACCATCCCTCGCTTCTTTTCAATTCCTTCAGAAGAAAAATAACTCGTTCATCTCCATAAAGTATCGAGTGTTGTTCTAGTATTCAGATGAGACAATGCGGACAAATTGTTTTCAATCGATTGGGAAGTGCACTTTCGATTCTGTTATGTTTGTTTGTTTGCTTTACTATCAAAGTTAGCGTTTGTTTTTAGGTTGTGGGGTTGTTTGTGTGTGTGCTTGTTTGTTTGCTGTTTGCTTGTTTGTTCATTTGTTGTGTTTGCGTGTGTGTGTTTTTTTTCAGGAGGGGGGGGGGGGAGGTTAGTGTTAGTGTTTGTTGTTGCTGTTTAGTCACTGTTGTGATTGTTTAGTTTCTCTGCTGGCGTTAATACAAAAACGTATGCGCGCCAATACGCGTATATTTGTAAGCCTCTCTATTTTTGACCGTTTAATTAGATATTATTCCAACAGATAAATGGACAAAACTGAGAGATCAATAGGGAGATAGATTCTGCAAGTAAATAAAACAAAACTAGCGAACTTTCTTTGGTTCTTTGTTCACAGATAGATAGATAGATAGACAGACAGACTGACAGACAGACAAATAGACAGACAGATAGACAGATAAAACAGACAGGTAGACAGATACACAGATAGATAAATAGATAGATAGATAAATAGTTTGATAGATAGATGGGTGGGTGGGTAGGTAGGTAGGTAGGTAAGTAGGTAGGTAGGTAATTGATGGATGGAGAGAGAGAGAGAGAGGAGAGAGAGAGAGAGAGAGAGAGAGAGAGAGAGAGAGAGAGAGACTGACGGATCTTCTGAATAATACACACTTCTGTTAGGCGTTACAGCCCATAGTTTTGAATGGCTTGTCTTAAAAATCATCCATAGATCAGTTTGGGTTGAGACGCACTCAGATAACTAGTTCCTGAAAGGGCTTGTTGGCGCAGTTTTTTTTTTTTTTTTTTCTTTCTTTTTTTTTGTTTTTTTCAGATTACTTCTTTCGAGACAGAGCGCTGAATCAGAGAGTGTTCCCCTCCTGGACATTCTACCCGATATGTCCAGGTGTAATAAATGCTGCAATGTCCATCGACGTGACTTCTAAAGTCAAAAGCAAT
>JADBJO010000609.1:602356-612356 GCA_016801955.1 Conus betulinus | reverse complement strand
CAGAAGCTACAGTAGTAGTAGTAGTAGTAGTAGTAGTAATAGTAACAACAGCAGCTGCTGCAGTAGTAGCAGAAGAGGAGTGATAGTGATAGAAGAAGTGGTAGTAGTCGTAGTAGTAGTAGTCGTCGTAGTGGTGGTGGCGATGGTGGTGGTGGTAGCAATAGTAGTAGTGGTGGAAGTAGTAGTAATATTAATGGTAGCAGCAGCAGCAGCAGCAGCAGCAGTGTTGGATGAAAATTGATGTTCATCATCAGCAGAATCATCTTCATCTGCTCTCTGTCTGTCTGTCTATCTGTCTGTCTGTCTGTCTGTCTGTCTGTCTGTCTGTCTGTCTGTCTCTCTCTCTCTCTCTCTCTCTCTCTCTCTCTCTCTCTCTCTCTCTCTCACACACACACACACACACACACACACACACACACACACACACACACACACACACACACACACACACACACACACCACACACACACACACAGAGCACGCACGCACGCACGCACGCACACACACGCACACGCACGCACGCACGCATGCACGCGCGCGCACACACACACACACACACACACACACACACACACACACACACACACACACACACACACACACACACACACACACACACACACACACACACACACACATACTCACACACACACACACACACACACAGACAGACAGACACACACACACACACACACACACACACACACACACACACACACACACACACACACACACACACACACACACACACACACGTTTATTTACGATCTAAATATATCGATGAGCAAGCTATGAATTAAAAAAAACAAACAAACCTGGCAGTGGCTGTGATGTGATTGTTATCAATAGTGTCATCACTGTCGTCGTCTACGTCATTATTACATAAATGAAACCAGACTGATCACAGATATCACTAAGACCAAAGACTGCATTACACACACACACACACACGCGCGCGCGCGCGCGCGCGCACGCACGCACGCACGCACGCTCGCACAAACACACACACACACACACACACACACACACACACACACACACACACACACACACACACACACACACACACACACACACACACACACACACACACACACATACACACACACAAGAGTTACAGCAAAAGAAATGCAGGCTTGTCGCTGTGGATTGTTGGGCTCTGTTCTTCGTTATGATTTTATACCTGTTTTAGTTTCTGTATTAAGATCAATATTGTGTTTTAAATGTTGAACAGAGCTCTTCCACACATAGTCTATATTGCTCGGCAGACATTATCTTTGCATCAGTAGAGCCATATGGCGACATACCCAGTCATTGCTGAATATACCCACTGCTTCCTTCGATTTCATTTTACAGGTGTGGACAATTGTCGTTGAACGGCTTTTCTAGATGTGGCCAGAATCGATTTCTGCTTTCACATTTCCATATCTCCATGGAAATGGTCGTTAGATGGATTTCACTCGTTACAGCGAGCACTTCGGTTATATTGACACTTCCATTCTCATCAAAAGTGATGTCTATTGAAGATCTGCATGGACACTTGGAAGCATTTTTTACCTGATTTTTTTTTTTTTTTTTTTTTTTTTTTTTTTTTGCTGATTTATTTATGTATTTGTTCGTTTCTGTAACTCTTCATTCCTTTATTTCATTATCATCTTCTTCTGTTTTATTATTACGTTTGTAAAATTGCCTTTTTTTCTCGGCGATTTAAGAAGAACCTTCAAATTCCATTTCCAGCAACAGTTAGGATCGGTGACATCTGAATTTAAAAAAAAAAAAAAACACAAACCAGAGAGAGAGAGAGAGAGAGAGAGAGAGAGAGAGAGAGAGAGAGAGAGAGAGAGAGAGAGAGAGAGAATAATCATGCACATAGTGTTTCATGTTTTCTTTTCTTTCCCAGCGTATTTCACGACCTGTTCAAATTGACACGCAAATTACAACCTCCTGTTAGAGTGCCGAGAATTTCATGCACTGTTGCCTTCCACAATTCTGGTTCCCATGTCAATGTCTAAACTAATCTGCATGAATTATTCCATCAGCGTTTAGGTTTAAATGTTGTTATTTTTCTCCAGTTTCTTTGTTTAGGGTATGTTAACATTGTTCGGGTTGTTGTTGCCATTTTCACAATTGGGTTTTTTTCGGTCGCTTGCCCAGTATGGAATAACAGAATTGAGCATTTTGAATAATTTATCGATGTGTTCCTCATTCACTGTCGTTCTCTCTCTCTCTCTCTCTCTCTCTCTCTCTCTCTCTCTCTCTCTCTCTCTCTCTCTCTCTCTCTCTCTCTCTCTCTTCACGTCTTTTTCCCCTTTCTCGGTCCCTACCTCTTTCTTTATCCACGCTGTTCTTCCTTTTTACTTTCTATCCTAGTTTACTCTCTCGTTTCGTTCTCTCTCTCTCTCTCTCTCTCTCTCTCTCTCTCTCTCTCTTTCCCGCTCCTTCTCCCTTCTTCTCTCTCTCCATTTCTCTCTCTCTCCTTCTCTCTCCTCCTTCTCTCTCTCTCTCCCCTCTCCCTCTCTCTCTCTCTCATCTCTCTCCCTTTCCGTCTCCTTTGTCTCTCTCTCTCTCTCTCTCTCTCTCTCTCTCTGTCCGTCCCGTCCCTCTCCCTCTCTTCCCTCCCTCCCTCCCTCCCCTCTCTCTCTCCCTCTCTCTCTCTCTCTCTCCTCTCTCTCTCTCTCTCTCTCTCTCCTCTCTCTCTTTGTACTCCCCTCGTTTCTTTTTCTCCCTTGCTCTCGCCCTCGTTCTCTCTTTCTCTCTGTTGTTCACCTCTCTCTCCCTTTCTCTCTCCCTACCCCACCTCCTCTCTCTCTCTCTGTTTCCTTTCCCCCGTGCCTCTCTCTTTCTTTCTCTCAATTTGTATTCAACAGGAATTCATTAGTCGAGAAACTGCATGCTAATGAAGTATGTGTGTCCCAAAGAAAAGAGAGATCAACATGTGTAAGTAAAGTGTGTGTAGTGCGGCGTTGTGCGGTGTGGTGTGGTTTGATGCAGCGTGGTGTGGTGTGATGTGTTGTGATGTAATGAGGTGTGGGTACGATGTGATGTGATGTGATATTATAACCTGTTGTGGTGTGCTTGGGTGGGGTGGGGCGTTATTTAGCGTGGTAAAGTGTGGTACAGTGTGGTGCGGTGTGGTATAATGTGGTTGGTGCGGTGTGGTGTGGTGATGTGTGGTGAAATGTGGCTGGTGTGGTGCAGTGAGCTGTGGTGTGGTGTGGTGTAGAGTGGTGTGGCGTGGTGGTGTGGTGTGACGTGCGTGGCGTGGCTTGAAGTAGCGTCAAGTAGTGTGGCATTGTGAAGCGTGATGTACTGTGGAGTGATGTGATATGATGTGGTGTGGTGCAGTGTCGTATGGTATAGGTGTTGTGTGGTGTGGTATAGGTGTGGCATAGACTGATGTGATATGGTATGCTGTGGTGTGGCGCGGTATGACGTCACGTGGTGTGGCATGGTGTGGCATGGTGAGATGTGATGTGATGTAGAGTGATGTGGTATGGTGTGGTGTGGTGCGCGGACTCAGGTGGCATGGGATGGTGTGGGATGTGATGTACGTGTGGTATGGAGCATTTAGGTATGGTATGTTGTAGTGTGGCGTGGCGTGTTGTGGTGTGGGTGGTGTGATGTGGTGTGGTGTGGCTGGTGTGGTTGGTGTGGTGTGGTGTGATGTGGTGTGGTGTAGTGTGGTGAGGTTTGGTGTGGTGTAATGAAGTGTGGTGTGGTGTGTGTGGTGGTGTGGTGTGGTGTGGTGTGGTGTGGTGTGGTGGGTTAAAATTGGAACAGTGTGCTGTTGTATGGAATGGTGTGGTGGTGTGGTGTGGCAGGTGAAGTGTGCTGTGTGCTGGTGTGGTTTGGCGTAGTGTGATAAATGCTATATAGAGTAATGCGATGTGGTATGGTGTAGTATGGCATGATGTGATGGGTGATGTGATGTGATGTGGTGTGGTGGGATATGACGTGGAATGCTACGGTGTGGTGTGTGTGTGACAAGGTGTTCGTGGTATGGAGAAATATGATATGGTATGGTGTGTTGTGGTATGGTGGGGTGTGTAACATTGTATGGTGTGTAGTGGGGTGTGATGTAATATGGTATATGCGATCTGATTATGATGTGGAATGGTGTGGTACCTGCCATGGAATAATTTGACAAATGTTGTGTAGCTTGGTGTGGTGTAATGTAGTATGATGTGGTGTAGTGGGGTATGGTGTGGGTGTGGTGAGGTGGTATGGTGCATTGTTACGTTACATGGTGTGTACACGTGTGATGTAATGTGGTGTGGAGTGATGTGATACGATGCTTCATAATGTAATGTAATGTGTTGTGGTGTGATGTGCAGCGGAGAAGTGCAGAGTGACATGGTGCAGAGTAATATAGTGTAATGTGGTGTTTTCTGATGTACTGAAGTGTGACAGTGATTTGGAGTGGGGTATTATGGTTTGCTGCGATGTGTTGTTCTGGTGTAGTGTGAAAAGGTGCGATGTAATGTGACGTGTGTCGCTAGATGTGGCATGATGCGGTAAAATACGATGATGAGGGAAGGAGAAGGAGGATGAGGAAGGGGGAGGGGGAGGGGCAAAAGAGAGAGAGGGGAAGGAGGAGATCAACAACAATGCACAGTAGTCCAGATTGCAGGCGCATCAATAAACGTTATCTTTCACATTCTCTCTCTCTCTCTCTCTCTCCTCCTCCCCTCCCCCCCCCCCCCCCCCACCCCCCACCCCCTCTTTCTCTCTCTGTCCCCACGTCCTTTCTCTCTCCGGCTGGCTCCAGATCTTTGTCTGTCAGTGCTTTAGTCAGCTGATACTATTTAAGGCACAGTTTGAAAGTCAACATCTGTCAGTTTCAATGCTGGTTCATGAGGTGATTCCGCCTTGACCAAACACGCCTAGACCCAATCATGACAGACATGCTCAAGTATTTTGCGAGTTGTTTACATTTTGTTATGGGCAGTCCTAACATTGAAAGTCTGAAAACCACTCTTTTATGAACTATGCCTAGTGAACCTATTACAAGAACAACCACTTTCGTGCTAAATCCGGCATCACTAAGAGCATAGCAAAGAGGCATGTACTTTTGAAATTTGCCCTCATAGCATGTTTGTATGAATGCGTCAAATGGGTTTGAAATCTCGATGACGAATGCACCGAGTTTCGATGGTCGATGAAGCATAGATCAGGTTTCAGCCTTGGCAGATCTTCAACACCGTTATAGAGACAGGCCTATTTTGAAAAAACATCCACAAAATCCGTCGCAATGCATTTCTGTAGCTCCTTTCTGATGATCTCAACGCATCTGTCGTGTCTTTGTGTGTAGAGGCCCCTCAGTTGACGACATCCATTCAAGGCATGGGAATTTGTGTCAGAACGAAACCCGCACAAAGCACACTCTCTCCGGTAAGTATCAGGATAGTAGATGTTGTTCACTGCATTGGTCTCCAGCAGCTGTAGACGTCCCTTGTTGATGAACCTGGTTATTTGGTCATTGACGTTGGTGTGTGGTGAGGTGTCCTATGGAGTGGGTCATTGCCGCATCCGGAATTGCAACCCGGATGATTCTCCCTTGTTGTTGCAGCTGCTGAAAAAAATGGTGCGTGCGTATCCTTGTCCATTTGCATTCTTTTGATTGCGCTGTACAATTGTTTAGAATTACTGTAGCGCATTTGAACTACTCCATCCTCAGAAAGCTGGGAGTACTACTCCGAAACTGTCGCTGTTTTCATCGAATTCCAGCCTTAGATCCAGTCGCACACACAGCTCATGGAGCTCAACGAAGGAAGACCGTGACCAGTTGACCTTACTGCCTTTCCTTAACTTCCCTTCAGAGTCTGTGGCATATCCTCCAAAATTGCTGTCGTCTGAATCTGCGTGAGGCACTTTTCTCTTTTCCATGTGGAGATGGAAAACTGTTGCGCGCTACCATTCTGACATGTTGGTCATCACTGTTCAGAACAGAGATCAGGAATGAGATGCGTTTGGCGTAGTAGTACATGGTACTTGTTTCAACAGACCAAGGCCGCCTTGTTTTCGGGGAAGGAACATGTGCGCTCGATTGGTACATACATACATACATACATACATACATGCATACATACATACATACATACATACATACATACATACATACATACATACGTACATGCATACATACATACATGAATCAGTATGGTGTGTAGTGCGGTATGATGTATGGTAAGGTATAGTCAGTTTGATGTGGTGTGGTGTGATGTGGTGTGGTGTGGTGTAGTTTGGTATGGTGTGGTGTGGTGTGGTGTGGTGGTGTGTGTGTGTGGTGTGGTGTGGTGTGGTGTGGTGTGGTGTGGGAACTACATGGGTAGATGTGTTATGAACTGTAGGATGTAATGTGATATGGTGTGGTGTAATGTGACATATTGTGCTATGGTGTGATGTGCTACGTGCGGTATAATGTGATCTGATCTGGTGTGTGGTGTGGTGTGGTGTGGTGTGGTGTGGCGTCATGAATTGTGTGTTTACCATTCTGAATTGATTCTCAAGTGTTGCACTGTGAATTGTTTGTTGAAATCTACTGCAGCGTGTACCTAAAACACGCACGATCTGCGTGCTGAAAATGGAAACCCTTCACGCCCAGCACAGTGCTGAACGATCGATGTGGCTAACATGTGAGAGGAGGGAGAGGTGAGGCAAGGTAACGTTGCTTATAGCCCAGCTGACCGCAAAGGGGTATACCAGGGCTGTCACCACGTTAAAATCAACTCACAAGTCATCAAAAAAAAAAAAAAATCCACACATGTTTTATAGATACATCTTTTTAAAACGCACCAAAAACTTCGTTAAAAATTTTTCTTCCGTAAAACTTAGATCCGATGAAAAAATGTTAAACTCTTTCAGAAACTCAAAGATCACATCAGGTGGGACATCTCCGAGCAGGGTTTTCACGGAGTCTGCTGTGAAGTGTTAATGTCTCACATCGTGCAAGTCCCAACAATCTAAAAGAATATGTTTAACTGTGAGTGGAACATGACTTGGAATGCACCACGGAGCTTCTTCACCTTTTAAAAGATAAGAATGGGTATGAAACGAGTGCCCTGTGTGCAAGCGACACAAGACTGTTTCGTCTTTACGGCCGCCTCTGGAACATGGTAAAAACTCTTTCAGGTTTGGGCGGATTTTAAATAATCTGTTATCCATCTGTGAGTTTCGTTCCTCTTGCCAGAGGTCTTTGACGTAAGCCTGTGTTTTTGGTTTCAAATCAGTGTGAGGAATAGATACCCTGCTCAACTTTTCCTTTGTGGCACTCATGGCAAGCTGATCAACCAACTTGTTGCCTTGAATGCCCACATGGCTGGGAACCCCAAGCAAAAACTATGTTGTATCCATCTGATATCAGAGAGGTGTACAGTTCGAAAACTTTCAGCAGCTGAGGGTGCTTGAGATTACGGCCGGCAATGGCCTCCAAAGCAGAAAGGGAGTCTGGTAAAATGAGGATATCTTTATGTTTCGATTTGCAGATCATTTGAAGAGCCAGGACCAAGGCTGTCATCTCAGCAGTGTAGATGGAGCTGTCTGCTGGAATGTGTTTGGTACGTCTCTGAGGGAGATCTGCTGCACAAAACACAGCAGAGGCAACTCCCTCCTCAGATTTGGAAGCGTCTGTGAAAACTCTTTGTAGGATGGAAACTTAGAACACAGTTTAGCAAAAAAGGGACTTGTATGCCAGGAAACTGTGGAAATCTTTCCGGTACGAGGCCAAATCAAAGCGGCTTTCTGGAGTGAAGAAAGTCCAAGATGGGTCATCAGGAAATTTGGAAAAATCACAAACTACTTCCAGATCTATATTCAGATGGGGAAGAAGACGAATTCGCAAGGGTGGAGTGGAACTGGGGTGGTCATCGAATTTCTTTTGGAACATGGGGTCGAAAACAGACATATGCAGGGTCTGAGGTTCAGAAAAGAGACTCAGACAGTAATTCAAGGCAAGTTTCAGTCAACGATTTGAGAGGGATGGTTCTCCTGCCTCAGCATACAGGCTATGAACAGGGGTGATGCGGAACGCACCCAGACGCAATCGAAGTCCTTGATTGTGGATAGGATCCAGTCTTTTCAGGTAGGATGGCCTGGCCGAACCGGACACTACACACCCATTGTCCAGTTTGGAGCGGATCAGAGCCCTGTAAAGATGGAGGAGAGTTTTCTTGTCAGCGCCGCAATCTGTGTGAGCCACGACTTGCTGAATGTTCCGTGCTTTCTGACATGCAGTTTTTAAGTGTTGGATGTGACTTGTAAAGTTCAGTTTTTCATCAAAAATAGCACCCAGAAAATTGGCTTCTTTCACAGCTGGAATGATGGACCTGTCCAGACGAATTTCAGGATCAGCAAAAAAAAAAAAAAAAAAAAAAAAAACCTGGCAAAAATTGTGGAAATGGATTGACTGAGTTTTGGTTCTTGAAAAGGTAAACCCGTTCTCCTCGGCCCACTGTTGAATCTTACTGACACAAAGTTGGGGTCGACGCTGTAGTTGGCGTAAGAGGCTCCAACTGTGTACAGTGCAAAGCCGTCAACAAACAGACAGGACTCAGAAGCCTGGTTTACCGATTTCACGATGTCGTTGATTTTGATGCTGAAAAGAGCAGGAGAAAGAATGTTCCCTTGAGGTACACCCAACTCCTGCCCATGGATGTCGGACAACGTGGTGCCAATACGCATCTGGAACTGCCGATCAGATAGAAAGTTTTGAATAAACATAGGCAGATGACCACGTAAAACAAGTCATTCACAATGACCACTTTTTATGCTGAATTTCTATATCAATGGCCAAAATTCGTCTTGAATTGTACACTAACTTGTATTATCACCAGCCGCCATGGCGAAGTGGTTAGCGTCGCGGACTCCCGGCTGGGAGGTCGTGGGTTCAAATCACATTAGAGTCATGTGGGTTTTTCTGCCCCGACCGGCTCCTAGCCAGAGTTGAGTTTGCTGCGGACTCAGTTGGGAAGACTGGGACCACACAGTCGAGCTTCATCCACTTAATGGATGCGTTTCTGAGAGTGTTGCTCGAATTTCCTGACCAACACTGCAGGTGCCTGTATCTCTCAGGCCTGGTTGACGCCGGGGTATATATATTATGAAAGGAAGCGTAGAGTACAGCCCTGTCATGTAGTCTCAGACCGAAATGGAAATACGTAGCATCATCTTAATCATCCTCATTCTCATCGATCAGCATAAAAAAATGTCTCAAATTCTGTTGCCCTTCATGCCCTGCTCTCATGGTGACCTCGGTTTCGATGTCCTCTCTACGTCTGTGGCCTTGTTTGGTTCCGTCGGGGTCACCCGTATCGGCGAGTCCATGGGGGCCTGTCGTTGGACGGGCGTGGTGGCGCTCTCCAGAGGGAGAGGTCACTCACGTCGGCTCCGCGACTAAGCAATTATTATCGTCAGTAGGGGGCTTAGTAGGTGATGTCCTGCGTATGTTAGATCCGAACAGGTGCCACTGAACACCACCGAAGTGACTTGGCAGCAGTGCAGTGTCTCCTCCGGTGGGCTGCCTCTTGACGACTTGACCCTGTGGATTGCCGGTGACGGGACTGCGGCGGGGCCGACCGGGCTGTGGCTGTGGACAGGGTGTCGGAAAGAGCGGCGTGGGTACACTGCCTCTGAGGTGGTGCAGAGGTTGGGACAGCAAAAAAAAACGTCTATGAAGATCTATAAGGATTCCTGATTTCCAGGTGGTGTCGTACGCTTTTCCAGATCAAGAATGACAGCGACCACATGCTGCTTATTGACAAAGGCGTTGCGGATGGTGGTTTCCAGACGGACTAAATGGTCAACTGTCGAGTGGCACTTCCGGAACTCGCACTGTTCACTGGCTAAAAGGCCATCGGTTTCCAGCTTCCACATCAGTCGGGAGTTGACCATATTTTCCATTAGCTTACAGTGGCAGCTGGTCAGAGCTATTGGGCAATAGTTTGATGGGTTCGTAGGGTCCTTTCCAGGCTAGGGATTGGAATGATCACGGCTTTCCGCCAGG
>JADBJO010000609.1:587356-597356 GCA_016801955.1 Conus betulinus | reverse complement strand
TCTATAACGAGTTTCTAATCAAAAAAATTACGGATCTTTTCTCTGCAGAAAGGAAAGGTAGCTAAAACAGTCATGTTCATGTAACTAACAATTCCAGCAGACACTGAGGAACCAGCCAAGAGCCTTGGAAGGTGATATGATGACTCCTTGAAAAATGCGAAAAGGGGAATAAGAATTGAGCAAATGGCAGTCTTGTGTCCTATGTGTTTTCCCCTGGAAACTACAATGCCTGGCGTCTGTGCTTCATGCTGATCCCAAAGTTCATCTAGCCTCTACCAACAAACGATTTCAGCACTGCCACAGTGCAGTCGGTGGAGGTCAAAATCAACAAATAGTTAAGGAAATAGCCTTCTGGAACACACCAAGCCGTATTGACGTTGTGCTGTATAAAGCAAAACGCCATCCCTGCCATGCATTGTTAATGAGCACAAAGTGGGAAAAAACGAGGTTACTAACCATGCTTGAACCTCGGATAACAAGGTTGTGATGTCAATCCACCCCATGCTGAATGATAGAAAATGAAAAGTGCTGGTGAAATTAAATATGACCATAGAAAGCCTCAAAATCTGTGAAATATCAAGACACACAGAAATTTAAAAAAAGACAGGGACTGGGATCAACAGAAACGGTAAAGCTGTTAAAAGCAAAGGAGGACATTAAAGAAAGCTGAAACAACTTCAGAGACAAAGAAGAGGTTACCAAAATAATCCAGAAGACAGTACAGTGGAGCCAGCAGGGACAACGATCTGGGAGGGGGAAAGCACAGTCCATGTAAGTCTCAGCTCGAATAAAATGCGGAGTATGTCCCTCTCAAAATCAGCTTTATCCTGAAATCTCTATGTGAACACCTGCCCGCGAGTGGTAACTTAATGAAATGAATGAAATTACAGAATTCTGTGTATCCAGACTCCCGGGGGCAAATAGACAGTGGAGCATGTCCTGAGTTCACGCAAGACTGCGTAAACCCAAGGAATATACACATGGCAGCACAATCAAGTGCTTAAAGAGACTGTACATGCAGTTAAAGTTATGAAAGAGAAACCACGCCTGCCAAAGCTACAGCAATGACATTCTACACCACAGGTCAGTAATCATGGCCTGGAGCAGCTGTGACATCTGAAGCATCGAAACCAGATTTACTACAAGGAGAGGACGACTAGGAGTTCAAGGCTCACTGACCTCACTGAGCCATATAAGAGCAGAATGGGGAAAAAAGCGCAACACATCTACAACACTGAGAGGTATGCCAGTTCAGCCACCAGCTGGAGAAAGTCTGACTTCCAAGCCAAAGTCATCGCCACGGAGATTGGAGCAATCAGAACTGTTAACACATCTTCCTATGACCTCATGAAACAGCTCTAAAGGCAGTGGCAGAAGGGGCTTAAAACGGTTTCAGCTGGATTTGGTCTTGGATGAACAAACTAAAACTTTATCCTAAAATTGTCCACCTTACAACAGGCGTCCTGTAGTAAAGCGTCTGGGTTTGAGGCATCCGACCATCCTGGAGGTGCAGCTTCGAATCCAGACAGCGACCCAAAAAGTATGATCCAGAATAACTTCCAGGAGTCATGACCTGAATTTGATCCGTCTCCCTTAGAGTGTTAAATGTTGGAAAATAAGTAAGGCACTTGCCAATGGGGGGGGGGGGGGGGGGGTTCCCTGAAAAGGTACTGTCTACCATTAGCAATCCATAGGTTCCTACTTCTGGCCGGACCTGTTGGGAGTAGCTTTGTACTTGCTGTTGGTGTTCCACTCCTGGAAGAAATTAACGATTTCCGAGAGTCATGAACGCCAGAATCCCCACATATATTAACTCAGATGTGAAAGACCGTGCAGTTGCCTGTATAACATACAAATTATCTGCAAGTTGTCAGGAATGCTCCTGCCAAGATCCAGAAGAATTTGGCCAAAGTGAATACAGAATGTGACACTGTGATCAATAGGAAAGTGTTCCAAAGGAAAAACAAGATTTTCTAAAACAGTTACCTTACCTTTTAAAAATGCTGTTTCGTGAAAGGAAAAATAAAATCGATGTAATTTTATTTCATGTGTGTGTGTGTGTGTGTGTGTGTGTGTGTGTGTGTGTGTGTGTGTGTGTGTGTGTGTGTGTGTGTGTGTGTGTGTGTGTGTGTGTGTGTGTGTGTGCGTGCGTGCCTGCGTGCCTGCGTGCGTGTATGTGTGTGTGAGTGTGTGTGTGCACGTATTAGTGTGTGTGTGTGTGTGTGTGTGTGTGTGTGTGTGTGTGTGTGTGTGTGTGTGTGTGTGTGTGTGAAATGTGATTTTGCCTAATCTGGAAAACTTTTAAATTGGCACATGGTTGAATGCTTGAGAAATGAGTATGTGATGCGCACTGACAAGCGGAGATAGATAGACACACACAGACAGACAGACACAGACAGACAGACAGACAGACAGACAGACAGATAGATAGATAGATAGATAGATAGATAGATAGATAGATAGATAGATAAAGAGAGAAGGGGGGAAACAGAGAGATGTCTGTAGTGAGAACAATGACAAACGGGCGGATGGACAGCTTTATGGAGAACACATAGATAGATAGATAGATAGATAGATAGACAGACAGACAGATAGATAGATAGATAGATAGATAGATAGATAGATAGATAGATAGATAGATATAGATAGACAGACAGACAGTGGAAGAACAGAGATATCTATAGAAAAAAAAATGACAGAGGACGGATGGAAAGATTTATGGATAACAGACAGACAGACAGGAGCTGCATGCAACGAATCTTTTGCGCTTGACTATCGGGTTTTAACTCGCGCCTTTATCTTCTGGTGAGGTTCAAATCCACGATATCTCGTCCACTGTGCTGTTTTAGCAACATTATCTTTTCTGCACCCTCCCCTGTTACATTCCCTTAAAAGTAGCCGCCAGTCTAGGAACACCCTCTCTCTCTCTCTCCTCTCTCTCTCTCTCTCCTCTCTCTCTCTCTCTCTCTCTCTCTCTCTCTCTCTCTCTCTCTCTCTCTCTCTCTCTCTCTCTCTCTCTCTCTCTCTCTCTCTCTCTCTGTCACGTGAGGAAAGGAAGAAGGTCTTTCCTGCACACCGCACACGGCCACACCAAAGTATAACATGATCTGACCTGGCGGGGTTGGCACCAGGGACTTTTTTCCCATTACATTGTGTGTGTTTGGTTGGATGATTTTCTTTTCAAAGATACTCGACATCTGACAGTCACCATGAGATGTTATTCAGTTTGCTCCTCTGGATCCACTTGCCCTCCGTTTAGCAGAAGAACCGGTCACGTTCATCCGAATGGTCGGTTTCCATCTGTCGGTACCAACCAGCGCTGTCCAACCCAAATTTCGGGATTTATCTTTCACAACTGCTGGACTTCTGACTTTTATTATTTTGCACACCATCCCACCAAGATTTGTTATGGTTATTGCATTCTTATTGCATGGTTCTCAAGGTCTGACCAGCGCACTGGGCTAATATGTAGGTAGAATCATCTGCTAAGACTTAGCCACGAGACCCTCTTCTTCAATTCTCTCATCTAAGTCATTAATTTATTTATTCATCAGCTTTAAATCATGCGCAGTGTGGTCTCAAAACTTAGCGGATGTGGTGTAGCGTATATGGACTAGTCCGCACGCAGTGACACCTCCTTGATGAAACTGAAACTGCATGCTAATGCCGTCTTAGCAGCTGTGGCCTGGACTTTTGCCTTCACTGACCCCTGTATATTTATTTGTTTGTCCTCCGGTCTTCCCGTTTTCCTTTTCTTTGTTTCTCGCCGGCTTCCCTAAGCGGGATTCTGAGATGGCAATTGTCATGAAGACTAGAGAGAGAGCGGACAGTGGCATGGTACCAGATTATTCCAACGGATTGGATGCCGTAAGAGCTGATTCTGACAGCCCTTGGTGTCACTGCAGCTGTCTCAGGTTTCTAGCGGTTGACCTTCCACAGCTTCGACCGAAGGCTTTCGCCTCCATTTTCCTCCACGTTACCTCACACGCTTTAGGTGAGAGGGTTGTCAGATCCTTCTGGGGTTTTACTTCAAAACACCTGTTTCACCGTCTGCTCTTCCACACTTGTCTTACACTCAAGACGTACCACTGCAGCCACCTCTGTCGTGGGACTGTTCTTCAGACCTGACCGCCAGCATTGACATGGGACGGTGGGAACCAAGAGACACGTAACAAGGAAGTGCCTGAGGTATCACTGTGTGTTTGAGTCGTCTGAGCTCACTTCTCCAATTCAGGTCTGTCTGGTAAACTGTTCTAATCCTGTCATCTGTCTCTCCCAGTTTTTCGGCTTCTCCTGTGATTTGTCTCCTCTCTCCCTAGACCTTCAGAGAAGAATATTGATTGGAACTGGCGACGCTCTAGACTACAGTGAGTTCAAAACGTTGGGAAGTGGGATAAATGGGAAGACGCTTTCCGAAGTCGTTCTTGGACGGTCAACTGGTATGTTTTTGCGTGTGGGGAAGGAGAGAAGGGAGGGTTTATAGCTAAACACTCGCTTTGTTTGCAAACTTTTGAGTGGTCTGTTCATTTCGAACAAGTGAGAAGTGGAAACCCCCTTTCATGAGTCATGTTGTTATGGAGCTGGTCAGGGGCTGGCCTGATCGAGCCACACAGATAGATAGATAGATAAACAGATAGATAGATACGGAGAGAGACAGAGAGAGAGAGAGAGAGATGGATAGAGAGAGAGAGAGAGAGAGACAGACAGATTGTGGCAGATAGGGAGAGATAGATACATAGATACGCACATAGAAACTTAGATAGATAGATAGATAGATAGAAACTTAGATAGATAGATAGATAGATAGATAGATAGATAGATAGATAGACAGAGAGAACCAGAGAGACAGAGAGAGAATAAATTACGAATATGACAGAAAATAATATGAAACAGTTTTCTCCTCGGATGAACAAGTCAGACCTTTGTGCTATTCTTGTTCCTGTCTACCCTGTATCTGAATTGTTTGTCATACAGGAGCACAACTGACCCACTTTCTTCAGTCTAACCTCTCTCATTCGTTTGACCATTCTGACCACTCTGTCACACAGGAAGATTGTCCACTAGTGTCTTGTCTCTTCTTCCCTTCCACGGGACTGACGCCTATCACACAGGAGCGTCATCGACCCGTTTCTCGTTGGGTGTAATTGTATCCTGTGCCTGACATATCTCATGCACAGGAACATTGTCGAACCATTACTAGTTTCAAAGTGAGGTGATATGACATGCAGGTGGAAATTGAAACAAAAATTAAAAGGAAATCATAATTAATTTGCCCGACAAGATGAACAATCAAATTACAAGACAAAACAAAACACGATGCGCTCCCTTCTTTCAGATCGTCTTCAGGCAAGATAAACAACATTCAGGACAATGAAAATGAAGAGGTACAATTTCCTTTTAAAACTTTACCCATTCTAGTTGGTCATTATTCCCTACAGGAGCATTGACGACCCATTCATCGTCTGTCGTCATTCCCTACTGTGCCTGGCGTGTTTAATGTTCGGGAGCATTGCTGACCCATTTCTAGTCAGTCTTCCATCCCTCCTGAACTTGATCGACCCAATATACACCAGCAGTGTTGACCCATTTCAAGTCGGCCTTCCTTTCTTCCTCAGTCAGTGTGACGTGTCTCCGACGTTCCCCCTCGTTATTAGGATATGATTATCATATGCCGGGATGCAGGGGGGGTATAGACAGAAACATTCACGTGTTCACAACCAAAATGTGCTCTCGCCTAGGCATACGCACTCTGTCACTCACAGTGGGCCCGCACAAAGGTGACGGAAAACCAATAACATTTCATAGAAAATAATCAACTTTTATTTAACTTGATGCCGAACCCCAACCCGTCACTACACAACACACTTATCTGTATCATACAAAAAATGTAAACATCGCACAGATAGTCTCATAATCGCATCCCCTTTCCTTCAATTACTCTTAATTAACCAGGAAAGACAACATTCCACTATTCTGGTTGCAAACCTATAAACTTAGGAACAAATAATGTTCATAACTTGCCAGCATTCCTTAGTTGACCATCATTTCTCTCATCACTCAGTGCAACTATGATCGCTGAAGCTGCCACACTGTTGTGTCCTTCCCAATTGGCCAAATCCCAGTTGGGGGACACTGGCAACGTTGCTCGAGTTGCACCCTCAGACCGAATCTCCCAGACTCCACTGAACTTCGCCCTCTCCATGGAAAGGGCTCCTGTCGGTCTCTCCCACAGGTCTTCTATTGCTGCAACCACCCCACTGTTGTCTGGCAGCTCCCTGTCTAGGCCATAACAGGCTGACACGTCTTGCTGTCTAACATCCCCTACACAGGAGACAATACTCTAATGTTGTTGGCTGCAAGGCTACAGCAACCTCCACTGTCTTATGTCCCCACCCAGGAGACAATTCTCTACCATCGTTGGTTTCGAGGCGACAGCAAACCTCTGCTTCTCACTGTATTTTCTTGGGTCCTCAGCAAGATGGGATAAGTTCACTTTCTCTCAGTGAGTCATCCATTTTCTGGTTTTTCGAGCATCTTATATCCATTCTCAACCAAAGAGAACCCAAGTTAAACTGGTTCAACTCTCATGGGATCACCAGCACACACACATCACAACGATTTGCACCAATAACTCCCTGAGTTATTTTTATTCTACCAATGGATTCGCTAGTCACCTACACATGCACACACACCATAGCTACTAGCACAAACAAAAGAGCTGGGTACCAAGTGGTTAATGTATAACCTCCAATTTAAACTGTTGTTCGATTCTCCGAAGCTACCCATTGTACTAACAGCCCGGACTTCTCCACAAGCCAGGACTGATGCTTCAAGTATTTACTACACTCTATAGACAATAAGGTCCCAAACCACTCAACAGGCCGAAACGTCCCAGAATGTGTTTTCTCCCTCAGGAAAAGAATGGCTGAATGGTCACTGTGCCCCGCCTGCAGGCCGACGGTCACAGAACCGTGACGGTCGCCTGCCACGATCGCCTCCCCTCAGGCCCACTAGAGAACCCAGTGAATAGCCCGTGGTGGAGGTGGACACTCTCCCCCATCCAGGACCGGCAGGTTGACATGCACTTGTCACTATTCCCCTGACATGCGAATCACTTCCCCATAACTCTCCCTCCTTCAGTATACGACTCGGCGTATTCCCCTCTGATAATGCCTGAGTTCGCACACTTGAAGAATGCAAGGAAGCTGATCTCAACATCCCTGAATTTGCCTGTAGGACGGGATAACATTCGGCCGACTTGTGACAGTCAGACCTATGTAGTAATATATACATGAGCATTATCGACCCATTTCTTGTAGGTATTCTTTTCCTTCTGAGTCTGTTCTATGTAATATACAGGAGCATTATCAACACATTTCTCGTTCTTCCTTTCCTTTCTTCTGAGTCTGGCCAATGGAGCAATCTCCACCTATATCTAGTCAGTCTTCCTTCCCTCCTGAGTGTGACCTATTTCACATATACAGGAGCACTATAGACCCATTTTTCGTCAGTCTTTCTTCTCTCTTTAGTCTGACCTATGTATTATACAGGAACATTATTGACCCATTCCTCGTCATTCATTCATCATTTGTCCCCTAGTGTCTAGGAGCACCGTCGAACAATTCTTGTTGGTCTTCCTTTCCTATTGTGTCTGACCTGTCTGATGTACAACAGCAGCACTGTCGACCCATTTTAGTCGGTCTTCCTTTCTACCTTGGTCTAAGCTATGTAATACACAGTACCATTATCGACCCATTTCCCATTGTTTTTCCTTTCCTCCAGAGTCTGACCTATGTAATACACAGGAGCATCATTGACCCCATTTCTCATTGTTTTTTTCTTTCTTTCCTCCTGAGTCTGACCTATGTAATACACAGGAGCATCATCGACCCATTTCTCATTGTTCTTCCTTTTCTCCTGAGTCAGACCATTAAATACACAGGAGCATCATCGACCCAGTTATTATTGGTTTTCCTTTCCTTCTGAGTCTGACCTATGTAATACATAGGAGTATCATCGACCAATTTTTTTTATGTTCTTGCTTTCCTAGTCTGACCTATGAAATACACAGAAGTATTATCGACCCATTTATCATTGTTCTTCCTTTCCTCCTGAGTCTGACCTATGTAATACACAGAAGCATTATCGATTATCCATTTCTCATTGTTCTTTCTTTCCTCCTGAGTCTGACCTATGTAATACACAGAAGCATTATCGATCCATTTCTCATTGTTCTTTCTTTCCTCCTGAGTCTGACCTATGTAATACACAGAAGCATTATCGATCCATTTCTCATTGTTGTTCCTTTCCTCCTGAGTCTCAGCTGTGAAATACACAGGAGCATCATCAACCGATTTCTCGTCGGTTTTCCTCTCCTCCTCAGTCTGACCTGTCTGATATACAGGAGTATTATCGACTTCGATTCTCCTTTTCTGGTAAGTCTGAGCTATGTAATACACGGGAGCATTATCGACTAATTTCTCATCAGCCTTTCTTCAATTCTGCCTCTGGCCTATGTAATGAAAAGAAGCGTTACCATTTCTCGTCGGTCCTCCTTTCCTTCTGAATGACACTTCTGTAATACACAGGAGCATTATCGACCTATTGCTCGTCGGTCCTTTTTCCTTGTGAATATTACCTGTTGAATTTCACAATAGAAGACTGCTGACTCATTTCTCGCCTACCTTGCTTTTTTTCTCCTGACCTCTCAATACCCGACCTGCTTGTTTCTGTGTAATCTTCTGTGCCCACTCAGTAAAAAAAAAATAGATAGAGAAAAATTTCCAGCATATAAAAAAAAATGCCATTTGAAAAAGACAAACTCGGATTTCAAACATCGCTTTGCTTAATCCACTATACCCTAGACCTTTTTCTTTGTTTGTTATTGTAGTTGTAGTTCTTCTCTGTTGTTGCCGCTGCTATTGTTGTTGATTAAGCATACTTTTCATTCCCACGACACAGCACAAAAGTCCACAGTTGTTTTCTGTGAAAAGAACATTGCGGTTTTTCTCCATGCTCACTAATGCACAGCACACATTTTTGGTGGATAACAAACTATTTCAAATGTCCGTCAGCAGATAAAACAGTGGGAAGAAAGAGAGAGCGAGAGAGAGCAAAGGACAGAGACAGCGCGCGCGCGCGCGCGCGCGCGCACGCACGCACGTACGCACGCACGCACGCACGCACGCACACACACACACACACAAAGATGCATGCAGACATATAAAATACATACACAGAGACAGACGCGTATATGTATTGATATTTATACGCACGTACGTGTGTATGTAAGGGGGAGTGTGTGTGTGTGTGTTTGTGTGTGTGTGTGTGTGTGTGTGTGTGTGTGTGTGTGTGTGTGTGTGTGTGTATGTGTGACGAGAAAGAGAGAGAGAGAGAGAGAGAGAGACAGAAGGAGAGAGAAAGATGGAGAGAGAAAAGATGATGATGATGATGATGATGATGATGATGATGATGATGATGATGATGATGTACTAACTATTAAAAACTGGTTTTGAAATTGATGAAGAAGAAGCAAGAAGAAGAAGAAAAGAAGAAGAGAAGAAAAGAAGAAAGAAGAAAAGAAGAAGAAGAAGAAGAAGAAGAAGAAAGAAGAAGAAAAAAAAAAGAAGAAAAGAAGAAGACGACCCCCCGAAAAGAAAACGAAGCTAAGAAAAAGAAAGGGGAAAAGAGAGAAGTGGGAGCCTACTGCAGATTACTTTCATTAATTCTTTCCTTTTTTTTGTTTTTGTTTTGTTTTGTTTTTGTTCTTGATTTGTTTTTGTTTTTTTCTACATCGCTGTTCCAGTTGTTGCCTTATCTATTTTTATCCTCTCTACCTTTCCTCTGCTCTTCCCTTCCGAGAAAAAAACGAGACAAAGGGAAGGGTGGCAGGGAGGGAGGAAGGACAGAGAAACAGAGATGCAAACATACTTACAATAAAACATACATACAGAGAGAGACAGACAGACAGACAGAGAAAGAGAGAGAGGCAGAGAGGTAG
>JADBJO010000609.1:552356-569856 GCA_016801955.1 Conus betulinus | reverse complement strand
GACACACGTCAGTAACTAAGGCGAAATGGGTGGCAACCTTTTCGATGCTTCAGTTACATCAGATCATGGACCACCTTTCTTTTTTCTAAATTTTGTTTATGTGCTTCGCATGTCTCTCTCCACGGGTATATTTCTCAAAGTATTTTATCTTCCTTTTCCTTTTTTCCTTTTTCTTTTTTTTTTCCTTGTTTTTTTTTTTTTTTTTTAATCTTCTCGTCTTTTTCCTACCTTTAGTCCATTCAGCTGCACAGTGAAATATGTTTACACATCATACTAGACAATTCAACTGGTGTCTTGTTTTTTTTTTTTGTTTGCTGTAGTGTCTATGAGCTGAGTACGTGAGAGCGCTTACAGGTTTCTGGGTGGTGCGACACTACCTTCAGAGACATAGGTGGCAGTGCTGTCAAGACTAAAGCTACCTTCAGACACACAGGTGGTAGTTCTGTCAAGACTATGGCTGCCTTCAGAGACGTAGTTGTCAGTGCTGTCAGGATTAAAGCTACATTTAGAGATATAGGTGACAGTGCTGTCAAGACTAAAGCTACCTTCAGACACACAGGTGGTAGTTCTGTCAAGACTATGGCTGCCTTCAGAGACGTAGGTGTCAGTGCTGTCAGGATTAAAGCTACATTTAGAGACATAGGTGTCAGTGCTGTCAGGACTGAAACGACTTTCAGGGATGATGTGCCTAAGTTCTCCCGGACCAAAGCCAACATCACAGAAGTAGCTAGCAACTTGAGTCGAAACAAGTTATAAACAAAGTGAAAATTGAAAGATCACATAGCCCAGTGGCTGTAAGGGTAATGAGCTGTAAGAGGTTCACGGACGCAAGGGTTTGGCAGAATGGAAGGTGGAACCTATCCCTCTCTGTCAGCCTTCAACCTTCCCTGAACTGAATCAGGTACTCCTTTGTAGCTGGGTGGACTAACGGGGTTTCCTAGACGAAAAATATAATCCCCTCTCTTCTCTTCTCTTCTCTTCTCTTTCTCTTCTTCCTTCTCTTCTTCTTCCCCTCCCCTCTCTTCTCTCTTCTCTTCTCTTCTCTTCTCTTCTCTTCTCTTCCCCTCTTCTTCTCTTCTCTCTTCTCTTGTCCTGTCCTCTCTTCTCCTCTCTTATCTTCCCTATCCTTCTTTTTCCTTCTCTTCTCTTCTCTACTTTTCTTCTCTTCTCTTCTCTTCTCTCTCCGTCAACGGCAGTCTAAAACGTCCTGATCGTGATCGACACTGCTCTTTCAGGCAATTATGCAATGACCAACGGGTTGTCTACGCATTCAAAATGTGCTTCATCAGCATGACATAATATTCTGCAGTAACATCTCTACCGTTATACTGTGTGTGAATTGCCTGCCTTAGTTCTATATTTAGCAAGGCATTGACATATATCTCCGCTCTGCTTCGCAGAAGCGCTGTTAGATGATCTGATCAAAGAAAGAATGAAACTTCACGCGTGTTAGAGTATTTGTATATAAATATCACTTAACATGCATTTTTATCATCGTATAACGCAGTCATTGTTTATGACACATTTACTTACAAAACAATAATTTTGTAGCATTCAGTTTTTTGCTAAAAAAAAAAATATCAGTCTCGACTTACGGGCCTTTACAATATGGTGACATCTTCATTGGATGGCTCGAAAGGTCTCGATAACATTAATCAGTCTGTCATATTTGACAACGCTAATGATAGCCTAATATAGATAGGAAGTGATGATGATGATGATGATGATGATGATAGGAGCAATTCATTTACTGCTTTTCGATGAAACTAAAGGGAAAGGTAATGGTTTTTCAGTCGTCCAACATCGTCGTCCAAAACCTATAAGCATCACGGTTGCTTCCCTTGCATTGATGCGTGACTATCGACACTGAACTTTGACACGGCATTCCTGCGACAGACAGTGGTCATCACAGCGTTCGGATAGAACTGATGGAATTAGTCAGTCGACGTTTTGCCACAACTCTGGCTGCAGCCTTCTGAGCACCTAAAGTCGGCACTCATACGTTTCTTTCCATACTGGACGCTAGAACTGATGGGATTAGTCAGTCGACGTTTTGCCACTACTATGGCTGCAGCCTTCTGAGCACCTTAAGTCGGCACTCACAAGTTTCTTTCCATACTGGACGCTGGTGGTTTGACATGGCAGTGACAGGGCTTAATGGTCTCTTGACAAAATCTAGATAACACCCCGTGCCTACACATCCATACACCCACTCCCACGGGTCTGTATCTTTTCTGTTCTCTCAAGATAGGATCAGAGGAAAACCTTTTGCTCTGCATTACTCTATCAATATCGTTTATAAATGATGAGTCAAACCTTGAATTCTCAGACGGCATATGTTTGGTGTATGCCTTTCTCTCTTGCAAAAGCTATGGCAAAAGTGTCTTTAAAATTACGTAATATTCTTCACATTTCTTGCCCTTTATTGTGTTCTACTATTTCTTTGATAGAAAAAGATACAAACATACTTCAGCTCTAAGTTTAACAGAACTGGTCTAGTGCTAGCAGAGCATCCACGCCAGATGCCTGCATACTTTCCAATGTTACTATGGAGTTATCACGAGATTATGTCAAGGACTGGCTTTCGTCAAGGAAAAAAAGGAAAGGAATAGTGTTGGATCCGAAGACAAAGACAAGGAGTAATGAATTTATATAACGGTGATAGAAGAAGAAGAAGAAGAAGAAGAAGAAGAAGAAGAAGAAGAGAGGAGGAGGAGGAGGAGGAGGAGGAGAAGAGAGGAAGAAGAAGAAGAAAAAGAGGAAGAATTGTATCAGTAATAAAGATTATGTCAATGATCACAACGACGACGACGACGACACCAATGATAATAATAATAGTAGTAATAATCATGGTGATGATAATTATTGTTACAAGAAATTAAAAAATGAAGTTTATACGAATTCAAAAATGGAATACGTACAAGAGTACATGAGACTTGGCAAATAGTTTTGTTTTGGTGTTTGTTTCTTTGTTTGTTTGATTGTTTTTTTTGTTTGTTTTTTTTTTTTTTTGTTTTTTTTTTTTTTTTTGGGGGGTTGCTGGTTCCTTAATGACTGCGATATGTACTTCTGTAGACACTCCAGTTTATAACTTATGCAGAGTAAAAAAAGTTTCAATAAATGTCACCAAAGAAATACTTTTAATTTCATTATCCATTACTTTTGTGCCAGACCGATGAAAAATTTCTGTTAATTTGTTCCTTCTTTTCGTTTGTTTAATTAGTATTTTTGATTGTTTGATGGTTTCTTCTTTGTTGTTTGGGGTAGCGGTAATCATGTCTGTAGACACTTCAATGTGTGATAAGGGGAGTAAAGAACGTTACAGTAATTGTCGCCAATTTATTTTCAACACACAGAAACAATTGAAAACAACAACAAATTACAGCTAAACTACCTTAAAAACACGCATCAAGATTAGCACTGAATCCTAATTCCATTAAAAAAGGCTCGTTCTACGGCAGTTGCCTGCCAGTTAATTGGAGGATGCGCGTGGCAGACTGTGCGTCTTTGATACGAAACACATGGCTCAGCGACATGAGCCACCTGGCCTTTCCAACAAAGTGTGCAGGCGTCTGGTCTGTGTCAGGGAGGTGGAACCCCGCGACAGGACCAGGGAGACGGTGTTGTGTCGGCAGCCTTGTAGGGAAGATTAAAAATGGATTTCGCTGTGAGCCTTAACAGCAAGCAAAACTTCACAACAGCACGGGTGTCTAAATGGCAGATCACAACCAAAAGCAACTCGAACTGATTTCTTCTCCTTCCCTTCTCCTTCCTTGACTCTATGGGGCGTCTTTGCGGCATCTCAGCGAACACCAGTTTACCAGCGTCTTCCAGGTCTGTTGGTTCAGTGCCTAGGCCTGGATGTCTCTGCAAATGTTTCCACTGTTCCTGCTGTTGTCAATTCATCGGGATTTTTTCGGACATTCTTTCCATCTCCCTCTTTCAACAGATCCCTGGAGGATTGTTTCAGCAATGCCATTGGATCTTGTTGCATAGCTATACCGGAGTCGTTTTTTTTTCTTCTTTACCGATGCCAGTAGATCTTCATTTGGTCCGATGAGCTGGTTCATGGTGTGGACGCACTTGTTCATTGGTGATGCTATCATGTTAAACATTTTGCTCAACATCTCACGTCTATGGCTTGAATTCTTCTTTTTGATGTCCAATCAAATGTCCGCCTCTTGCATGCGAATAGGAAGGCGGAAATGCCAGTGCATGAATGAGCCTGATCTTGTATTTTATGAAGACGTTATTGTCCTTCCAAACTGGAGGTTGATTTAGCCTACAGTAAAAAACTGAACGATGACAACACACCACCCTCTCCTGTCCAAGAGGAAATGAGAACAAGAAGTCTCTTTTTCTCATGGTGACCTCAGTTTGGATGTCCTCTCCGCGTTTATGGCCTTGCTTAGACTCTGTTGGAGTCACCAGTATTGGCAAATTCATAGGGGCTGGAGTTGGACGGACGTGCTGGAGCACCCGGAGGGAGAGCTCACTCACGGCGACTCTGCGATCAAGCCATTATTGTCGTCAGTAGGGGCTAAGTAAGTGGTGTCCTGTGTATGCTGGATCAGAACAGGCACCACTGAACACCACCAAAGTGACTCGGCGGAGCAGTGCAGTGTCTCCTCCTGTGGGCTGCCCTTTGACGACTTGACATTCGCTGCTCCCTTTGGATCGCCGGTGCCGGGGTTTGCGGCGGAACGGGCCGGGCTGTGGCTGTGGACGGGGGCTTGGAATGAGCGGAGTGGGTGCCATGCCACACAGAAGATGGAACAGCCAAAAAGAAAAGAAAAAAAAAAACTCTTTCTCTCTCTCTGTTGTGGGGTCCACATAGCGTTGCCTCACTTTTCTGTTCATGTCAACAAGTCACGAGTCGTTCGGTGCATAACTGGGGGACCTGCCATTCGCGCAGCTGTGAGATTAGGAGTCGAAAAAAAGCGGATTTCTCTGCGGGCAATTTTGTCACAGGAACATTGGTGCATAAAAAGAGCGCTAGCAATATGGATGATCAACTGCTCTTCTACAGATTTTTGTTATTATATCGTTTGAGCATCCTCTTGCTGCAAATATGAATTTTGAAAAAAAAAACTAATCAAAGATGATCACCTCATACTGCTACGTCTATATCTTGCCTGGCGACAGGCAAAAAAAAACTGTTCACAGTTTTTAGGAAATGTCGTAGAAACGATTTAGCTTTACTCAAAACCTCTGCGTAACTTTAGCTGTGTCACCTAACTGGCAACTCTTCCATTTATACACATTAATACCAAACGTATTTAGAGCTGAAACGAATTTTGGCTGTGTCACCTAACTGGCAACGTTTCCATTTCTACACATTAGTACCAAATATATTAGTGCTGAAACGACAGTTTCATGTTCCACTGTGATCCTGGAATAAGATTCAGAGAACTGTAAAGAGATGTTGGCTGACATATACAAAGAACTATGGATGATCTCGGGCAGATGCCTAATAGAGACAGAATTCAGAGGGAGAACCACGCACAGATCCTTGCAGAAAACCAGAGATCAGCGAAGCCTTAGAAGAAATGTATGCTTTGACATAATGCACATAAACGTACCGACAGCTGTCAGACACGAGAATAATATATGGGCTGAATAGAGCTCTGTGTGTGTGCGTGCGTGCGTGCGCGCGTGCGTGCGTGTGTGCATGTGTGTGTGTGTGTGTGTGTGTGTGTGTGTGTGTGTGTGTGTGTGTGTGTGTGTGTGTGTGTGTGTGTGTGTGTGTGTGTGTGTGTGTGAAAGGAATGACAGACAGACAGACAGACAAAGACAGAGAAGAGGGAGATGGGAAGAGCAGCCAGTGGCGAAGGACAGGGTGGGGATGGGTCGGCAAAACAGTTCCCTGTTCAAGGCTAAAAGAAAAGCCTATTATGTTTACGATGACAGCAGACAAGCCTCAGGGTGCTCCCATAGGAAACGTATGAGTTCACCAGTCAAAACACTAGAATTCTTCGCTTCCTATAACGGTCTTTCATTTCCTATTCTTCTCTCTTCTTCACTACCAATGTATACAAGGATTTGCTATGACGATGATGATAATAGTTTTTGAGATGATGATGATGATAATGATAACGACGACGACGACGATGATGATGGATAATGATGATGATGATGATGATGATGATGATGATGATGATGATGATTAATAGACATGATGATGGCCGTCATCATCGTTGTGGCCTTTCTTGATGATATTTTTGCCACAGCAGTCATCAGGTGACCGATCAATCAATCAGACAACCATTTATTTCCTAACTCACTCGCTCAAGCTTTTCAATCAATCAAATACACAAATTAAAACATAGAATTAAACTGTGAAATACAATTTGATAGACACGGACGAAGATATCTTTCCTCACTCACTTGTTCATTTCTTCAATCAATCAATCAAACAAACAAGATAATACATAGGGTTAAAGAGTGAAAGACAGATCGAGAGTCACGCCGGCAGACAGGCAAGCAGACAGACAGACAGAGAGACAGACAGACACACAGACAGAGAAAGAGAGGGCCAGACGGATAGACAGACAGAGACAGAGAAACAAAATGAGAGAGAGAGAGAGAGAGAGAGAGAGAGAGAGAGAGAGAGAGAGAGAGAGAGAGAGAGAGAATGTAATACTATCCACGGAATAAGGAACGTATTACTACACACAGAGTAAGTAACGTAACACTACACAAAGTTACCAGTGTAATACTACGCAGAGAACTACTAAACAAAGTAAGTAGCGTGATACTACACACAAGACTTACTAACGTTATACTACACCATAGAGTAAGGTATTACCACATATGAGAGCTACTAGCGTAATATTAAACACAGAGTTATGAACGTAAGATCACACACGGTGTTAGTAATGTAATATTGTATACAGAACTAGTAACGTAGTACTACACACGAAGTTAGTAATGTAATGTAATACTATAAACAAAGTTAGTAAAGTAATACCACACACACAGAGTTAGTAACTCTCTGTCGTACGTACTAGAACGCATTGAGATAGTAACGTGCAACTACACAGTAACATAATACTGCACACAGAGTTATCAATGTAACAGTGTACTTAGAATAATCAGGTTATAGCTGCACACAGTAAAGTAAATTCTAAACACTCTTAGTAGCACTACACGTAAAGTTAATAGGATAATGCATAACAAAGATCTAGAAAGCAGTATCACACACAGAAATGTAACGTAGCACAAAGCACACAGTTAAAGTGTGATGCTACACAAAGAGGTAATGAAGCAGTACTACTACACCTTGAAGTTAGTAATGTAATACATCAGACAGAGCTGGACACGTAATTCTATACACAACGTTTAAAACGGAATACCTTACACAAGGTTTTTAACGTGATACTACATAGAAAGCTAGTAACGTAAAACTACACACAGTAACGTTATGTCACTAAGAGGGTTAACAATGTAATGCTACACACAGAGTTAGTAATATAAAAGCACTAAAACCGTTAGCAATGCAATACTACACACACATGTTGGTAAAATAATTCTAGACACAGAGTTGTAGGTTAAAACCACACGCGGACTTGGTAACGTAATTCTAGACACAGTTTGAAACGTAGCACAACACACATGCCTAGCAACGTATTACACACACACACACACACACACACACACACACACACACACACACACACACACACACACACACACACACACACACACACACACACACACTCACTCACACATACACACACACATACGCGCGCGCGCGCGCACAGAGAGAGAGAGAGAGAGAGAGAGAGAGAGAGAGAGAGAGAGAGAGAGAGAGAGAGAGAGAGAGAGCTAGTAACGTGCTACTTCACTCGGCAGAAACACCTGATACGTCGGTGACAGACGACACAACTCAGGAGCGTCTTCTTCTTCTTCTTCTTCTTCTCTTCTTCTTCTTCTCTCCTCCTCTTCTTTTCCGCTTCCCGCACACACGTACACATTCACGCACACACACACACATGCACACTGTCAGCATGAAATACCCGCGAATACGAACGTCGGCAACATCCACCAGAACTACTAGAAACGGCAGCAACTCCAGTCGTCGTGGCAGCCAGCACCAGCACGGAGTCAAGCCCCACTCCAAATACCGAACAGACGGCTTGCGTGTTGCTGATCTATGCCCACTGTCCACCCCAACCCTCGCACGCACATACTTGTTTGGCAACGCACTTCAGCACGCGACAAGCCAGGAAGACTGATCGAGCCATCAGCGCGTGCGTATTCCCTCCATCTACTACTACTCCTACGACTACTACTACTTTCTTCCCAGAATTTGGAGTCTCAGACGCTGGGGGTCGTAAAGGCCGCTCCAGCGTATGTTATGTCTTTCTCTTTCTAGTTGGCCTCATCCCTATCTTAACGGCACCAGGTCAGGGTTGTTGTTTTTTACGACACTTTGCCATGAAACGACTCGAGGAGGGGGGGGGGGGGGGGGTGGGGGGGGGGAGGAAGGAAGAGTGGGAGCAGAGGGGTGGATGGGGAACGAAGGAGTTGATGTGGAGATGGTTGGGGAGTAAGGGTGGGGTGGGGAGGGGATAGCTGAGGGAGGACGGGAATGTGGACTGGGAGAGGAGGTGGATGGAGGGGTAGGGGTGGAGGTGGGGGGGAATGGTGTCGGTGGTTTATGTTGATGCACCTATATCTGATTCGTGTATGGCAGAAGCGGCATTTGTTCAGCTTCAAGGCTGGAATTGCTTGTTATTCTCTCTCTCTCTCTCTCTCTCTCTCTCTCTCTCTCTCTCTCTCTCTCTCTCTCTCTCTGTGTGTGTGTGTGTGTGTGTGTGTGTGTGTGTGTGTGTGTGTGTGTGTGTGTGTGTGTGTGTGTGTGTGTGTGTGTGTGTGTGTGTGTGTGTGTGTGTGTGTGTGTGTGTGTGTGTGTGCAGTGACTACGTCGTGAAGTCGACATACAACATATATCACTTTTTATTGTATGTTGTATAATTCAACATATTTGTACCATCACTTATGATAATACCAGACCCAACATTTTTCCACATTCTGCGTGCATCTATCATACTGCTGTTTTGTTTCTTTTTGCTTATTCAATTTTTTGCTGACCAGAGAACATATACAACATCTGACGTGAACCTGGGTTTCACTGAGAAAAAAAAATCACCGGGTTCGAATCCCAGATGGAGAGTACAATATTAAGATGGTCTCTGATTCTCAGCTATATACTCTATGAACCAAGTGCATTCATTTGATGCCTTTTTTTATTGCCTTCTGTTTTGTCCCGCTGACTTCCTTGTCCGACCATTCAGCAACATCCCTGGGTCTGTTCAAAGTGGAGAGAAAATTCACAGTATACTGAGGTCATCACAACTACAGAGCATGAACGATCGCAGAATTTTAGACTTTTGTGATGATTTCCAAAGTGATTATGGTATTCCCATCTGGCCAGACGCTACAAGACAGGGCTTGTACTCAACATTTTCTTTCATAATGAATCCCGGTATCACCCCCCCCCCCCCCCCCCCCCCCCATTATCTCCCCCCCTCATTTTCCACCCTATATCTTCCATTCCCTTTTCTCCCCTGATTTTCCTACCAACATGCTCACGAGAAAAGCTGGCTGCTTGGAAAGCAAGTATGATTATAACATGCATTCTCAATGATTCCATGTTGAAAAGAAAGTGCTAAAACGTTGAAATTGGTTTATTAAACTTTTAAGAAGCCTAAAGCGTGTGTTCGCCCACCCGGCGTCTACCACAGTTCAAACGTAGCACCTCTCATGCAACCCACCCCCGTCTCCCTCTCTCTCACAGTCACTCCCAGGCCATCCACTCAGCTTCTCCGTACTTTCTCCTCGCATTCCTGCCCTTTACCTTCCTCCCTCCCCTCACAGCTACCCCATCCTCAATCTGCCTCCCCCTCCCGCCTCCCCCTCCTCCTGGAAATGAAAGTAAGGTCGCATGGCGCCACAATAACAACGAGAAAAGTGCGAAAGCATTTTACCCCCGGATGCGTCAATGGCTGCGTAGACAGGTCGCGAGGATTTCGCAAGTCCCGCGAGACGTCGAGACTGACAACAATTAAGGTGTTTTATTTTGCTTTGTTTTTTGGATTTAAAAAAAAAAAAAGTAATCGTTCTCTTTTGACCGTCTTTACGCCTTGTTTGAGGGTTGTCACAGAAAAGGTGGTTCTGTGCTGTACTGTGCTATGCTGGGCTATATTGTGTCATGCTCTTTGTCTTCTGTTTTCATCAAAGAACATATACCTACGATTCAAGCTAAAAGCGACATTCTGTCTGCGATGTGTAAATTTGTTTCGTAGCAAATCGTCCATCACATGACAAAAAATAGCTTTTTTAGTTCCAAAAGTTTTTGTTGTTTTGCTAGTGTTCATTGAATAGGTTGTTTTATGTTTTTGCCGTTGTTTTGTTTTTGCTTCTGACATAATTCTTGTTACCGATGTTAAGTTAGTATCTGTTGTCAACATTGACCTCAAGCAGCTGACTGTCAATGGAAATGCTTGCTTTGCTTTCCCTTGACTTGCTTTGCCATGCTTTGCACTGTGGACAACTGTGTTGTGATCTGCTGCCACAGTAGGCAAGGTGTCAAGTTGATGAAGAAAAGTTAATCATGCCCTGTATCCTTCCATGTTACGATCGTTTCCCGTGAGTACACACACGCACGCACACACACACACACACACACACACACACACACACACACACACACACACACACACACACACATACATCAAGGGCCAGTAGTAATCGTAATGCTCTGCAGACACCTCAGCATACACACAAGCTCATTCAGTGTAGACCATATTAAGCACACGTATTGAACCGTAGACCACAACATGCACATTGCAAGCCGACATATTACGTTCATACGGTGACTCGTCCTAATACCTGAACTGCATATTTCTGGTACCTATATGTTTCGGGATTCGATAAATTGCTGATTATTATATTCATTATTTTTTCTGCTAGTGAAATCCACCGGTAGATGAAACTGCTTTGATGTGTATTTTGATAACAGAGCCAAAAAGGTATAAATAGAAAAAAAAGAATATTCGTGAAACAATGTAACTGTATGCATGCTTGTATGTGAGTACACATACCTTTCATTCTTTAATTGTTTGGGCATGGTGTATCACAAGTTAATAAGTACATCAATATTGTGTCATCTTTTGGATATTTTTGTTGTACAAGACTCTGTCAGAAATCTGTTTATGACTGGTTTTTGCTTGTGCTTGGAGAAAATAATACATGTTACTTAGAGGAAAGTACCTTGTTAACCGTACTTTTTGTTTTATTGCTGTGCCATTATATGCCGTGTCGTGCAGTACTGCTCTGTGATGTACTATGTTGTGCTGTGATGCATTGAGCTGCCATATGTACAATCAACTTACGCTTGTGTGCACTATATGCGTGTATATTTACATGTCTTCATTGACAGCCCAGATAAACAGTGACGTATATCCGCATTCATCATCATCATCATCATCATCATCTTAAAAATCTCCGATTTTGTAGTTTTTCATGCTCTCTTCTCATGCCAAACTCAGTTTTGATTTGCTTCCACATTCACACGCACAGTGAACTTATGTCAATGTTTCAGCATCAGCAAGTTCATGGGGTCTATCTTTGAGCAGACGTGGCGGCATCATCCAGAGGGGAATGTTCACTCATGCTAGCTCGCGACTACGTAATCATTATCACCAACTGGAGACTCAGTGCGTAGCCTTTGCATATATTGGATCGGAACAGGTATCGTAAAACTCTGTCAAAATTACGTTGGAGCAATGTCTCCTTTGTTGTGTTACATGATGGCGATCTTGAATAAATTAGTTCATGTGGACCTCGGGTGCTGCGACCGCTGAGAGTATGAGAATCTTGGGTGTGGATGTGTATTGCTGAGCCATAATGAACAGCAAAAAACGTTATAATTCCATTGAGGGAACACAGAATATGAGACATTTAAAAAAAAAAAGAAAAACAGACTAACATAAATCAGCAGGTTAAAAAAAGGTAAGTGTGTAAAAATCAATGATGAAAAAATGTCTTAAACTACAAGTCATCGCCCATTTAACAGCCTTGCCAATTCAGCGTATTACCACTCTCACTCGCACACCAATCTTTCACATCTCCCAATTTCCCCCTCCCAATAAATTTCTCCCAATATTCCCCTCCTCAAATCCCCCCCCCCCCCCCCCCCAACCCACCACCACCTATGCCCTTCCCTTTCCCTTTACTCCAACTTCACATTTCCGGCAATCAAGGGGTTGGGGGGGGGGGGGGGGGGGGGGGGTTGACCTGCTGCCACTCAAAGTGAAAAGTGCGAAAACGTTTTTACCCAGGAAGCGTCAATGGCGCCATGACAAGTCGCGTGGATTTCGCAACTCTCGTGAGACTTTCAAGACTGATGTCAAGGTGATATCTTTTTCTCCTTTGTTTGTTTGCGTTTTGTTTCACTTTCTTTGAAAACAATTGTTTCTTTTCACTACATGACGGCTGAGCTGAGGATTATGTGGCAAAGGCTGCGACACGCTTGCTGTGTTACATTGTGCTGTGTTGTTCTGTGCTGCACGCACTTTTACCGTCCTATGCTGTGTTGAGCAATATGTTGTGGTGCTGTACTTTACTGTACTGTTCTGTGCTATGCTGTGTTGTTCTGTTTTATGCTGTATTGTGTTGTACTGTCCTGTGCTGTGCTGTGTTTATTCTCATGTGCCATACCATGTTATACTGTCCTGCACTGTACTGTGTGTGTACTGTCCTGTGCTGTATTGTCTTGTGCAGCGATGTTATTCTTTACTTTGCTGTTTTGTCCAATATTGCGTTTTGCATTTTTGGGGGTTGTACTGTGCTTTACTGCTCTGTTCTGTGCTGCACTATGTTGTACTATCCTGTGTTGTTCTGAGTTGTACTGTCCTGTGATGTATTGTGTTGTACTGACCTGTGTAGCAATGTACTGCTCTTTATTGTTCTACTGTCTTGTGCTATACTGTGTTGTACTATCCTGTGCTGTGCTGTGTTGTACTGTCCTGTAATATACTTAAGTGCACTGTCCTAGTCCTATGCTGTACTGTGTGTGCTGTCTGTGACTTAACCATGTTGTGTGGCCGTGTTATGATGTACTTTGCTGCTTTGTCCTATATTGCGCAGTGATGTGCTGACTGCGCAGTGCTGTGTCGTGCCACGCTGTGCTGTGCTGTGCTGTGCTGTGCTATACTGTGTTGTTATGTAATGCACTGTTTTGTGCTGTACAGCCTGTATCATGCTGTATGTGCTGTGCTGTGCTCAATTGCACTGTGTAGTGCTATTCTGTACTGCACTGTGTTGTGTGTACTTTACTGTGTTTGTGCTCTATGTGCTGTGCTGCACTGCACTGTGTTGCGCTGTGCTCTGCTGTATGTACTATGTGACACACACACATACACACACACGTACGCACACACGCACGTACACACACGCGCACACAAACATGTGTGCGTACACACACACACACACACACACACACACACACACACACACACACACACACACACATAAGTACATGTTGCACTGTCTTTACATGAAAGGTACTACTAATGTTGTATTTTCGTGGGTCCCATCGCACACCTCCTTCATTTTTAACGATCAAGCAGATAGAGCAGCAAAAAGGGGAGCAAAGAATATATTAGTAGTATTAAGGTTGACTGTCCTTTGTCACACAAGGAAATTAGTCATATCATCGAAAGGGATTTCTGGAGTCAATACAGATCCTCATCAAAACCTCGTCAGCAAACTCTGTCAAACACACACACATTAAGTACATGTTGCACTGTCTTTACATGAAAGGTACTAATGTTGTATTTTCGTGGGTCCCATCGCACACCTCCTTCATTTTTAACGATCAAGCAGATAGAGCAGCAAAAAGGGGAGCAAAGAATATATTAGGTAGTATTAAGGTTGACTGTCCTTTGTCACACAAGGAAATTAGTCATATCATCGAAAGGGATTTCTGGAGTCAATACAGATCCTCATCAAAACCTCGTCAGCAAACTCTGTCAAACTTTGTGTCGATTAGCCGACCGGTTTCAAGCCTGGTTTTTAGACTTTTATGTAATTCCCTACGAACCAAGTATGCCCAGACTGTTAAGTGTGTATGTCGTGGGGATCTTTCAGTTCAACATGTGATTTTTGATTGTGAACTATCGAAACCCTTTTGAATGGTGTTATACCAAGCGCTGACACTGGGCATGTTAATGTGTTTGACTTTTTAGATTCGTTACCAGTTATTTCTCTTGTTAAATTAACGAGATACCTTTTGGAAAGTCCATTAAGGAACATTTTATAATCATAATCGTAAGTTAGATTACTTTAGTTATTTTCTCTAATTTTTCATAGTTACTGTCCTATAATTCATCTGTCCTTTATTTTTGTTCTATGTAACCACATCGTCCTCTTCTCTTCTTTTATGATAATAGTCTAAAATTGTAAACTACTATGTTATTTAGACGTCTACAATCACCTATATGTGTGACGAGACGTAAAACAGAATTCCTTCCTACACACACACACATATAGAGAGAGAGAGAGAGAGAGAGAGAGAGAGAGAGAGAGAGAGAGAGAGAGAGCATTTGGAGTTAGATGTAGATATAGATGTATATGGTAGATAAGACAGAGACAGAGACAGAGAGAGAATGAGAGCAAGCGAGAGAGAGAGAATGTATAATACATACACACAGACAGACAGACAGATAGACATACAAACATATAGACATAAAGACACAGACAGATACACACAGGCAGACATACATGCATACATGTACACGTTCATAAATATCTGCAAAGGTGCATACATACATACACACATACATACATACATACATACATACATACATACATACATACATACATACATATCAATTACTTTAATGCATCAACTTGTCAAATCAACAACAATGCACAGTAGTCCAGATTGCAGGCGCATCAATAAACGTTATCATTCACATTCTCTCTCTCTCTCTCTCTCTCTCTCTCTCTCTCTCCTCCGGCTGGCTCCAGTTCTTTGTCTGTCAGTGCTTTAGTCAGCTGATACTATTTATAGCACAGTTTGAAAGTCAACATCTGTCAGTTTCAATGCTGGTTCATGAGGTGATTCCGCCTTGACCAAATACGCCTAGACCCAATCATGACTGACATGCTCAAGTATTTTTTGCGAGTTGTTTACATTTTGTTATGGGCAGTCCTAACATTGAAAGTCCTGAAACCACTCTTTTATGAACTATGCCTAGTGAACCTATTACAAGAACAACCACTTTCGTGCTAAATCCGGCATCACTAAGAGCATAGCAAAGAGGCATGTACTTTTGAAATTTGCCCTCATAGCATGTTTGTATGAAATGCGTCAAATGGGTTTGAAAACCTCGATGACGAATGCCACCGAGTTTCGATGGTCAATGAAGCATAGATCAGGTTTCAGCCTTGGCAGATCTTCAACACCGTTTATAGAGACAGGCCTATTTTGAAAAAACATCCACAAAAAATCCGTCGCAATGCATTTCTGTAGCTCCTTTCTGATGATCTCAACGCATCTGTCGTGTCTTTGTGTGTAGAGGCCCCTCAGTTGACGACATCCATTCAAGGCATGGGAATTTGTGTCAGAACGAAACCCGCACAAAGCACACTCTCTCCGGTAAGTATCAGGATAGTAGATGTTGTTCACTGCATTGGTCTCCAGCAGCTGTAGACGTCCCTTGCTGATGAACCTGGTTATTTGGTCATTGACATTGGTGTTGGTGAGGTGTCCTATGGAGTGGGTCATTTCCGCATCCGGAATTGCAACCCGGATGATTTCCCTTGTTGTTGCAGCTGCTGAAAATGGTGCGTATCCTTGTCCATTGCATTGTTTTGATTGCGCTGTACAATTGTTTAGAATTACTGTAGCGCATTTGAACTACTCCATCCTCAGAAGCTGGGAGTACTACTCCGAAACTGTCGCTGATTTCATCGAATTCCAGCCTTAGATTCAGTTGCACACACAGCTCATGGAGCTCAACGAAGGAAGACCGTGACCAGTTGACCTTACTGCCTTTCCTTAACTTCCCTTCGGAGTCTGTGGCATATCCTCCAAAATTGCTGTCGTCTGGATCTGCGTGAGGCACTCTTCTCTTTTCCATGTGGAGATGGAAACTGTTGCGCGCTACCATTCTGACATGTTGGTCATCACTGTTGAGAACAGAGATGAGGAATGAGATGCGTTTGGCGTAGTACATGGTACTTGGTTTCAACAGACCAAGGCCGCCTTGTTTTCGGGGAAGGAACATGTGCGCTCGATGGTAGAAGAAGAATTTAGCTTGAGATGAATGCGAACAAAATCAACTATCTTATCTTCCAGAGTTCAGAAAGCTTTTCTGTGAATTTTGAATTGCTGTAATAAAAGCTCAATTTTTGAAGAAGCCATGACGTTTACAGCATCAATTTTTTTCTTGCACAATGGTAAAGGTGAAAGCGAAATTTTTTCTAGCGTTCTTTCGAATTCCTCGCTCGCCTGTGCTAGTTGCTCTTTCTCAGAAGTTCCAGCCAGATTTGTTTGAAATCCAAGATACTGGTACGGCTCATCTTTTCCATACATTGGTATATCTTCCCCTTGTAGCGTCACGTGGACGTTCTCAGTCACATCTGTAGAAGCCCAGTTGTTTCCTGTGCGTTGTGCATGAACGGTGGCACACTTTCTGTGTTTCACTTCCATTCCGGTGTAATGCAGGAAGGTTTCCGTCTTATTTATCATTTCTTGTAAGCTCTCCTCACAGCGAGCACTGGCACATACATCATCCGTGTATGCCTGACATGGAGAAGGCATTGAAGCTGGTGTGAACGGCTGCTCCATCCACCTACATACATACATACATACATACATACATACATACATACATACATACATACATACACATACATGATGATTATGGATTCTCCCGCCGTGTTCAACGGATGAGTAGGCAGGCAAGTCATCTGCTGATGTGGGTCCTCATGTGGGAACGAAGGCCAATATTTGAGGCACAGAATCTTCCACAGACGTTGCATGGAATGGAGTCCTGCAAGGATTGGCCCCGTTTTCTCCAATTCCTCCTTTCCTGGATGGCATGCATACGTACATACGCACATGCATACATACATACATACATACATACATACATACATACATACATACATACATACATGCATACATACATGCATACATACACACATACATATATACACACATACATACATACATACATACATACATACATACATACATACATACATACATACATACGTACGTACGTACGTACGTACATACATACATACATACATACATACATACATACATACATACATACATACATACATACATACATACATACATACATACATACATACACACACATACATACACACACACACATACATACATACATACATACATACATACATACATACACACATACATACATACATACATACATACATACATACATACATA
>JADBJO010000609.1:542356-547356 GCA_016801955.1 Conus betulinus | reverse complement strand
GATTATTTCTACATTTTCACTCATTTCGTTGAGCTTGCCTACTTCAGTATTTTTACAGCTGTTCTCTGTTTTCATGGTTTTCCACATTTTCCTACTTTTCTGTGTCTTCGTCTATTTTTCTCTACATTCTCCCAGTTTTTAATGCTTTCTCCTAGTTTTCTTTACATCTTTCTAGTCTTCTCTCGGCGTCTTCCTAGTTGCCACTGCGTTTTTTCTTTTTTTTTCTGCTTTTTCTTACCTGACTCTATGTTCTCCTAGTTTTCTGTAAGTTTTGTCAAATTCTCTACGTTTTTTTTCTATGTTCCCTACATTTCCTACCTTCCCTACATTTTCTTAGCTTTCTCTGCGTTTATAAGTTATTTCTACTTTCCCTAGTTGTTGTCTGAGGTAAACTCGTTTTATCTGTGTTTTCCCAATTTTCTCTGTTTTTTTCCAAATTATCTTTAAAACAAAATTCCCAGTTTTCTTACGTTTTGTTAGTTTTTCCCTAAATTTTGATGGCTTTCTCTACGTTTTACCAGTATTCCCTACATTTTCCTACTTTTCCCTACATTTTTTGTCCGACGTTTTTTTCTAGGGTTTTTTTTTTTTTTCTTGTTTTGCCTCCGTTTTCCTTGTTTTCCTATGTTTCCAAAGTGTCTGTATGATTTTCTAGCTCTGTGTACGTTTTCCCAGTTTTGTCTATATTTACCTACATATCCTTTCTTTCCCCCACATCTGTTACTCTTGCTTGCTTTTTTCCCCAGCTTTTCCTACTTGTTTTTAATTTCCTTACTTTTTTTTTGCTTTTGGCAGAGCTTCGTGCTCTCTTTATTACCACTTCCTACTTGTGTTAGTTCTTCCTGTACTTTTCGATCTTTTTACACTTTTCCCAATTTCTCTACTTCTGTTTCACTTTTCCTATTTTCTCATTCGTTTCTGTAACTTCCGTAACCTTTCTGATTTTACTCTCGTTCTTAACGAATCTTAAATAAATGTTAGCGAACCGCCAAAATATGTATGTAAGATTTGTTTAGATTTCCGTCTGCAGTCGTCTCACTTTGCAACTAAATCTTGTTCTTAAGCCTTTCTCTCTTCTTTTTTTATTTCCCTTCTCTTGCCTTAGCCTACTTTTTGTCTCCTTTTTCCTTTGTTTTTCTCACCTTTCCCTACCTTTTCTTACATTTCTCCACTTTTTCTTGTCTTTACGTACTTTTGGTCCTAGCTTCCCTTCTTCTCCTCACGTTCACCCGCTTTTCTTAGCTTTCCATGACTTTTTGTACCCTTACCTACCGTTTTCTTATTTTCCCTAGCTTTACGTTTACTGTTCTCTATTTTTCTTATCTTTCCCAAATCACTCTTGCCGTTTCCTACTTTCCTTTATCTTTCTCTACCTTTTCTCACAGTTCCCAGCTATTTCTTATATTTCCTTAGTATCTCTCATATTCTCCTACTTTCCCCTTTTTCATACCTTATGATATGCCTATGTATCACACACACACACACACACACACACACACACACACACACACACACACACACACACACACACATCTACACACTCGCATATACACAATACGAGCGTAAGGTGCGTACCTATGTGCGGACACACATACCCCACGGGCATGTAAACGCACATTGCAAAATTCCAGCTGCAACTCAGAGCTCAAAAAATTTCTCCAGAACTCAAAAACAACTTGCTGTTTATAGGTCATTTGCCTTCATTTTAATGTCCACATACCTATGGCCGAGCTTACATTTTTCTCTCCTTTTTCCCAATTTTGCCCTTATTTTGCACTCCTTTGGGCTGTTTCCCTCTATTTCTTGCAAATTCTGACTTTTTGTTCTGGCTTTTTCCCAGTTTTTCTTATCTATGGTACTTTTTTTTTTTTTTTAAAACTTTTTCCTTCTTTTTTCTGTCTACTTTTCCCATACTGCCATTTCTTCTTATTTTTTTCGAATTTCTTCCCTTCTTTTTACCTGATTTTTCCACCGACATAACATCTATGAAGGCTGGCTGTCCGAAAAGCAAATATAACAATAGGCATTCCCAATGATCCCTTGGGAAAAACAAAGTGTTACAACGTTAAAATTGATTTATCAAATTTTCCAAAAGCATGAAAAGTGTGTCCGCCTACCCGGCATCTACAACAGTTCACATATAGCACCTCTTTTGCACCCCCCCTCATACCCACTTCCCAGTCCTCCACCCCACCCTGTCCGAACTTTCTGCGCGCACCCCTCCCCCTTTCCTTCCTTTCTGTCTCCCCTCCCCCGTCCCATCACCCTTCCCCTCCCTTCCTCCCCGGAAACGAAAGTAAGGTCGCATGGCGCGACAGTAACAACGTGAAAAGTGCGAAAACATTTTACCCCAGGATGCGTCAATGGCTGCGCAGACGGGTCTCGTGGATTTCGCAACTCTCTTGAGACTTCAAGAGTGACGATGATCAAAGTATTTTATTCTGCTTTGTTTTGTTCTGTTTTCGCTTGCCCACCTCCTTAACGCTTTGCCAGAGGGTTATCACAGAAACGATTGTGAATTGCTGTGCTGTGCTCTACTATTTTGTGTTGTACTGTTTTGTCTTCTCTTTTCACCGAGAACGAAAATCAATGATTCAAGCTAATTTAAAAAAAGCAAAACTATCTGTGTGGTATACACACATTTGCACAAGAGCAAATCATTCCCCGTAATATAAATGAAATGTGCCTACTTTGTTTTGACCTTTTTCTTCTGTTGCTCATTTTGTTCAAAAATTTTGTTGCTGCTCAGGAACACTAATAATAGATAAAACTTAACTGACATGTATTTCAACGTATCGAAAAAAAAGTATAGATAACAAAAATCATTAATTGAAAAATATGGGTGTACGTATGCTTCAATGTGAAAGTCCATTTCTTTCATTTTTTTATAGTTTATAACAAGTTACACAGTATATCAACAATTTCTCTTTTGAATATCTTTTTGTTATTCCAGACTTTATCAGCTTTGTGTTTATAACGAGGTTTTGCTTATGCTGGAAGAAGATAATACTTATAAAGAAACTCTGTGGCGTGTTAAAGGAACCTCTTGGCTTTACCGCAGTTATGCTGTGCTGTACTGCTCTGTGATATGCTGTGTCGAGCTGCACTGTGTTGTGTTGATTGCTGTGATTTACTTTGTGTATATGATGTACTGTGCTATGCTGTAATGTGCTGTGCTGTGTTGGTTGCTGTGTTGTGCGCTGTTGTGCTGTACTGGCTGTGATGTGCACGGTTAACATATGTCTGTTTGCAGGATAGCATGTAGATTCGCATGTCTTCATTGGCAGAATACATGAACATTGATATACACCTGCATTCATCATTATCACTACCATCACCATCATCATCATCATCATCATCATCATCATCATCATCATCATCATCACCATCATCATCATGAATAATGATATACACCCACATTCATTATCATCATCATCATCATCATCATCACCACCATCACCATCATCATCATCATCATCATAAGAATTTTTAAAAGAATCTCAGATTTTGTAGACTTTCATGTCCTACTCTCATGGCAAACTCGGTTTGGATTTGCTCCCACATTCACACCCATAGTGAATTTGTATCAAAGTCGTGGGTACTGGCAAATTTGCGGGGACTGTCTTTAGATGGACGTGGTGGCACCTTCCAGAGGGCAACACTCACTGACACTGGTTCTACGACAATGCAGTGACTGTCACCAGTCGGGAGCTGAGTATGTAGTGTCATGTGTAAATCAGATCAGAACAGGCAGGGTTAAATCCCATTGATATGACTCGGCAGCAGTGTCTCCTCTATCTTGTATGAATGGCTCCAGTGGACTGCCGGTCCTGTGACTGGGACAGGACCACTATGTGTGTGGCTGTGTATTGACATGGAAATTACTTTGAAGGAACACACAATATGAGACAGGAAACAAAACACAACATGACTTCAATCAAAAACAAATGAATAAATGAATTAGCAGGAAGAAAAAAATCAAGAAATCGTATTCTCTTTTTTTTTTTTAATCTGAAACTCCATGCCATCCGCCCATTTAATGGCTATCCTGATTCAACGTACTGCCTCTCTTACTCCCACACAATCCCACTACATGTCCAATCTTTCTCTCCCACTTCACACCAACCCCGACATTCCCCTCCTCGCATCTTCCTACCCCACTCACCACCCACACGCCCTTTCCTTTCCCCTTTACCTTAACCTTCCATTTCCGTGCAATGGGGAGAAACAAGATGACCTGCTGCCACTCAAAGTGAAACGTGAAACGTCTGTACCCAGGAAGCGTCAATGGCGCCATGACAAAGTCGCGTGGATTTCGCAACTCTCGTGAGATTTCCAAGAGGACAAACAAGATGACGAGATGCTTTTTTTTTCTTTTATGTGTTTTGATGTTCTTTTGCATTTTGTTTGAAAACAATTGCTTCTTTCAGTGCATGACAGCATGTGGATTGTGCTGTAAAAGCTATGACGTACTTGCCGTGTGACGTTTGCTGTGTTGGTCTGTTCTGCACAGAGTTTTAAAATGTCCTGTGCTGTATTCTGCAATAATTTGATGTGCTGTGCTTTACCTACTGTGGTGTACTGAACTATTGTGCTGTGTCATGCTGTTATATGTGGCATTGTCCTGTGCTGTATTGTGTTACAAACTGTCTAGTGCTTTATTTGTTTGTCCTTCCTGTCCTGTGCTGTGCTGTGTTGTACTGTCCTGTGCTCTGCTGTGTGTGTTACAGTCTTGTGCTTCATGTGTTGTTCTTCCTGTGCTGTGCTGTGTTGTACCATCCTATGCTGTACTGTGTTGTACTGATCTGTACTGTGCAGCGTTTTGCGGCTGTGTTATGCTGTACTTTGCTCCTTTGTCCTGTATTGTGTTGTGTAGTGCTTGCTGTGCTGTGCTGTGCTGTGTTGTGCTGTGCTGTGCTGTGCTGTACTGCGTGGTGCCATGCCATGCTGTACTGTTCTGAGTTGTACTGCCATCTGCTGCATGTGCTGCATTGTGCTGT